>JAXRKO010000722.1:0-29970 GCA_037039905.1 Formica aserva | reverse complement strand
GGTCGTTTGTGTAAATTTTCGATGTCTGGACACGCGACTAAATACTTTCCTCGCTTTTTTATTTTATTTTTCCCTCTCCACGACTCCATTTCATTTAAAATATCTACGTGAGTCATTACAGCATCATGTGATACATCACTAATATTTAAATTGTTGTTATCATTACTTGTCTCTAGAACTTTCAAATTTTTGTTGCTTTCATAGTCTAGACTACAGTCACCATTATCGTACATATTAACGTTATCATCAATATCAGTGGAATTATCATGGGATTTTTCTTTCTCGTTAGATGCTTGATTCTTATGATCGGGCTTACTTTTATGTTGCGATGGAAGATTGTTAGGTGCATTTAACAGTTTCATCGTCCCAGCCAAAGATCTTAAATGCAAAATGACAAATTTAGAAAATTCGATTTGATTTATTCCCGTTAAATATTAAATCTTTTACTTCTCTAAAGTATTCTTCACTACGAGCGGAAGTAGCTACTAAATTTTTATCTGTTGTAGATAAAACGGCGGTCCATAATAAGAAGTATTTACACAATTTAACAAGACGTTTTCCAAAATCAGGACAATAATACGGGTTAGGCCGAGTTCCACTATCTCCTTTCTTAGATTCTTTTTCAATATTTTGTAAAAATATGTCAATTTTACTATAACGTGACATATTTGCATCATCTTCAGAATCTGTAAACGTAATAAGTAAATCAGATTCCGTGACGTTATATATTTCCGTGTCTGTTTTTATGATCTTAAGAAGTCTTTGTTGCGCATTAAAACAAAGATTATTATTGTTCTCTATGTCTTCTAAATTAGAAAAGGACACAGTCAGCACATCTGTGCACAGATTAGCGAAATTGTTAATAGTAGTACACTTCGACAAGACACCAATGCATCGTACAAAAAAATCTTTAACGGTAGCTGGTGCATGTGTAAAACAGGGCCATCGGCATACTAGTTTTATTAAATGCGCAATATCAACACGAATTATGCACATGGCTTTTAATTTTTCAGAGCGTGCGAGTGTATTCATGCAATCGTTAATGTAGGTATATAAGTCGGTATTATTGAATGAAAGAGAAACAGCATTAAGAAGTGCCAGCGAAAAGTCCGTCACTACTTGTTTAGGACACGGCACACCTGAACGTAGCCACTCCCTCATCCAATATGTCAGCATGTTTGCATCGTGTTTTTCAGAAATCATTTGAAAAACAGGTAATATCTTTCTATTTGATGATGTTACTGCTTGGTACAAAAATATAGGAGCTTTTGAACCATCCGGTTTTGAAAGAGATTTTACCAATGATCCGGTTGCGTCAATACTGATGCTACCTATATCATCCTCTTTCATCAATTTTTTAAATAAATATATTTGTTCCGGGCTACATAGTATAGAACTTGTCGATGCCTATTTGTTGAATACAACCTGCAAATTCTAAGCCATGCTTAATTTTTATCAGGGATGAGATTGGATCTTTTTCTTTTGATACTCCCAATTCTTCGTCTCGATATAATCGTTTCGCTTTACGCAGAACATCTTCCGAGTATAAATTTGCAGGCTCCACATCACCGAACTCCATTAATTGGTTGGCTTTATCTCTACGCCACGTGTACGTTGATTTCGCAAAAACTTCTTTCACGACATTCTTTCTTTTGTTTCCTCGTAATTGCCGTTTTTTTACGTGAACAACGTCCCGAGTATCATACGTAGAAATTTGTAAACTTATACCTTCGGAAGTCGGTTCATCGGTACCATAAATATTAATTTCAGCATGACATTCTGAACATTTACCTTTAATTTGTAAAAAGATTTCACCGGGAGTACGATTTACTTTTGCATTCTTAAAATGAAAAGCACATGGAAGTTTTAATTGGCTCCATATATGGTCGTAAATTATATCAGATCAGCCAGGTTTTAACACTTCGTACGCGCGATTTTTATACGATACAATGCACGGATCAATTTTATCCCATTCGTTTTTTAACATATGCACTTCCGTGCGTAACGAAAGTAAAACGTGATTTGATTCATTCATGGACCAATTTGAATGAATACTTTGATCCTATATATTTTTAGAAGTGTTAAGCTCTACGGAACAAATATCCTCCCCATATAACTTATCTTGTATACCATTTCTGTTTTGCGTGATATACATATACACATAACATTTGTTCATCACCCCATCTAACAAATCTGATGCCGTTTGCCAGATGGGATCATTATAAGGACGAAAACTATTTTCGTCAAGAAAGTTTAGCTCTTTTAGAGCTTCGTAAATTTCAGATACGCTCTTCTTTGCTTTGCGAGGCATTATTATCTCCGCAGGAATCGCTACACAGGATAAATGTGTAAAACATTCGATCCGCGCTCTCTACTTATAATCTCACTCAGCCCCCACCTCTCCTCGCCGGTCACTGCGCAACCTCCACCAACTACGCCCCGTCTAATCACCGCCGCGAAGGTTGCGACCGGCGAGGAGAGGTGGGGGTGAGTGAGATTATAAGTAGAGAGCGCGGATCGAATGTTTTACACATTTATCCTGTGTAGCGATTCCTGCGGAGATAATAATGCCTCGCAAAGCAAAGAAGAGCGTATCTGAAATTTACGAAGCTCTAAAAGAGCTAAACTTTCTTGACGAAAATAGTTTTCGTCCTTATAATGATCCCATCTGGCAAACGGCATCAGATTTGTTAGATGGGGTGATGAACAAATGTTACGTGTATATGTATATCACGCAAAACAGAAATGGTATACAAGATAAGTTATATGGGGAGGATATTTGTTCCGTAGAGCTTAACACTTCTAAAAATATATAGGATCAAAGTATTCATTCAAATTGGTCCATGAATGAATCAAATCACGTTTTACTTTCGTTACGCACGGAAGTGCATATGTTAAAAAACGAATGGGATAAAATTGATCCGTGCATTGTATCGTATAAAAATCGCGCGTACGAAGTGTTAAAACCTGGCTGATCTGATATAATTTACGACCATATATGGAGCCAATTAAAACTTCCATGTGCTTTTCATTTTAAGAATGCAAAAGTAAATCGTACTCCCGGTGAAATCTTTTTACAAATTAAAGGTAAATGTTCAGAATGTCATGCTGAAATTAATATTTATGGTACCGATGAACCGACTTCCGAAGGTATAAGTTTACAAATTTCTACGTATGATACTCGGGACGTTGTTCACGTAAAAAAACGGCAATTACGAGGAAACAAAAGAAAGAATGTCGTGAAAGAAGTTTTTGCGAAATCAACGTACACGTGGCGTAGAGATAAAGCCAACCAATTAATGGAGTTCGGTGATGTGGAGCCTGCAAATTTATACTCGGAAGATGTTCTGCGTAAAGCGAAACGATTATATCGAGACGAAGAATTGGGAGTATCAAAAGAAAAAGATCCAATCTCATCCCTGATAAAAATTAAGCATGGCTTAGAATTTGCAGGTTGTATTCAACAAATAGGCATCGACAAGTTCTATACTATGTAGCCCGGAACAAATATATTTATTTAAAAAATTGATGAAAGAGGATGATATAGGTAGCATCAGTATTGACGCAACCGGATCATTGGTAAAATCTCTTTCAAAACCGGATGGTTCAAAAGCTCCTATATTTTTGTACCAAGCAGTAACATCATCAAATAGAAAGATATTACCTGTTTTTCAAATGATTTCTGAAAAACACGATGCAAACATGCTGACATATTGGATGAGGGAGTGGCTACGTTCAGGTGTGCCGTGTCCTAAACAAGTAGTGACGGACTTTTCGCTGGCACTTCTTAATGCTGTTTCTCTTTCATTCAATAATACCGACTTATATACCTACATTAACGATTGCATGAATACACTCGCACGCTCTGAAAAATTAAAAGCCATGTGCATAATTCGTGTTGATATTGCGCATTTAATAAAACTAGTATGCCGATGGCCCTGTTTTACACATGCACCAGCTACCGTTAAAGATTTTTTTGTACGATGCATTGGTGTCTTGTCGAAGTGTACTACTATTAACAATTTCGCTAATCTGTGCACAGATGTGCTGACTGTGTCCTTTTCTAATTTAGAAGACATAGAGAACAATAATAATCTTTGTTTTAATGCGCAACAAAGACTTCTTAAGATCATAAAAACAGACACGGAAATATATAACGTCACGGAATCTGATTTACTTATTACGTTTACAGATTCTGAAGATGATGCAAATATGTCACGTTATAGTAAAATTGACATATTTTTACAAAATATTGAAAAAGAATCTAAGAAAGGAGATAGTGGAACTCGGCCTAACCCGTATTATTGTCCTGATTTTGGAAAACGTCTTGTTAAATTGTGTAAATACTTCTTATTATGGACCGCCGTTTTATCTACAACAGATAAAAATTTAGTAGCTACTTCCGCTCGTAGTGAAGAATACTTTAGAGAAGTAAAAGATTTAATATTTAACGGGAATAAATCAAATCGAATTTTCTAAATTTGTCATTTTGCATTTAAGATCTTTGGCTGGGACGATGAAACTGTTAAATGCACCTAACAATCTTCCATCGCAACATAAAAGTAAGCCCGATCATAAGAATCAAGCATCTAACGAGAAAGAAAAATCCCATGATAATTCCACTGATATTGATGATAACGTTAATATGTACGATAATGGTGACTGTAGTCTAGACTATGAAAGCAACAAAAATTTGAAAGTTCTAGAGACAAGTAATGATAACAACAATTTAAATATTAGTGATGTATCACATGATGCTGTAATGACTCACGTAGATATTTTAAATGAAATGGAGTCGTGGAGAGGGAAAAATAAAATAAAAAAGCGAGGAAAGTATTTAGTCGCGTGTCCAGACATCGAAAATTTACACAAACGACCTAAATATAGTAATACGACACCATTATTAATCAACGGTAACGCTTTACCACCCGCTAAATTGGATAACAAATCCATCATGGTGAAAAACACCTGTCCATTTGACGCAACCATACAATGCATTATTGGCGGATATAGTAATTGGCCCGAATATAATAAATACATTGAGCAATCATGTAATGCAACATTTGTATTTATTAAAAACATATATACAAAAGTCCTTACACAAAAAGCCTACAATGCAAGAGCTGCAATAATGCAAAGTATAGTTTCTCCAGAATACGGTATCCTAGATTGTGCGATGAACGTTTCCTCTCTCGCAATAAAATTAATGCACGACGTGCCATCCCTCGAATTGCTACGTAATTGTAACGATTGCGGATTTACCAAAAAAGACGTAAGTCCGGTATTAAGTGTAAATACCGTTCCGTTTTACCAACACGGTATAAAAGGACTGCAAGAAGCAGTAGATCAATGTACTAAGATACAAAATTTTGTATGCAATCGTTGCAATGGTACGAAAACAACATCCAGTTTCAATGGCGGAAACCACATGTTTATAGACATAGAATGCCTCGAAAATGAACTGCTAGCATCAAGACTTGGATATCCAGGTTCATCGAGGAAATACACGTTAGCCGAATTATGTAATGAAATATATTTCTGCGAAAAGCAATACAAACTTGTCGCAGCTGTAATATACATCCCAAGTGGGGTAATAGGTCATTACATAGCATACGTTCGAAAAATAACTGGCAGGTGGCAGAAATATGATGGTCTCGCTACCGACAAAAAACCATGTCTAATAACAGATCGCGAACTATTAGAAAAAAAAAGGATACACTTATTATTCTATATAAAAAACTAAATAGTTTTCTCCACAACAATTTCTTTTCTTTAAGTTTTTATACAGCAAAAGACAAAAAAATTTTAAAAAAATTTAAAAAAAAATCGAAAAGATAAAACAAAAAAATTTTTTTAAAAATCTAAAAAATAATACAAAAAAATTAAAAAACAAAAAGATACAAACAACTACAAACGATTCTAAAACGAATGGCCAAAGCGGATTTGAGATATCTTTAAAATTGACAAAGTTACGTTATTTGTTTATTGCAAATATGTTGTAACTTTTAAACTATTCAACTACAAACGAAAGCAAAATCACTACAGACAACTACAAACGATTCTAAAACGAATGGCGAAAGCGGATTTGAGATATCTTAAAGTCGGGTGACAGTCATTTTTAAAAAATTTTTTATTTATTTATAGATCAAACTACAAACGAAAATATTTTTACTACAAACAACTACAAACGAAATACTATCATTTTCTGTATTGAAAACTTTATTTATTAAAAGTGGGGTGCCAACTTCACATAGGTGAACGTCATCCTTTTCCCACGCCAATGCGGACTCTATCCTTTTCCTACTCGTGCATACCTCGCGCTATCCTTCTCGCAGCACCTTGCGAACGCTATCTCTCTCTCCCACGTGCATGCGAACATTTCGCGCTCTCTCTCTCTCTCTCTCTCTCTCTCTCTCTCTCTCTCTCTCTCTCTCTCTCTCTCTCCTCTCTCCTCCCTCTCTCTCTCTCTCTCTCCCCCTCTCTCCCTCTCTCTCTCTCCCTCTCCCTCTCTCTCTCTCTCTCTCTCTCTCTCTCCCTCTCTCTCTCTCTCTGTCTCTCCCTCCCTCCTTCCCTCCCTCCCTCTCCTTCTCCCTCTCCCTCTCCTCTCTCTCTCTCTCTCTCTCTCCCCCCCCCCCTCTCTCTCTCTCTCAAGTGCATGCGAACGCCATCCTTCTCCCACATGCATGCAATATCTTCGCGCCTTTCTTTTCCAACGTGCATGCAAACGCTATCCTTGTCTTACGCTCATATGGACGCCTCGCGCTATCCTTCTCCCACGCCCATAGAATATCATTAGCGCTATCCTTCTCTTACACATTGCTGACGCCTCGCGCTATCCTTCTCCCACGCCTCCTCGCGTCATCGCGTTCCCTCTTCCCCGCGGGTCCCTCGCCTATCGGTTTCGCCGCGATTCCCCTATTCCCCGCGGGTCCCTCAACTATCGGTTTCGCCGCGGGTCCCCCTCCCCCTCTCCGCGGACCCCTCGCCTACCGGTTAGGTTAGCGGGTCCCTCGCCTATCGGTTAGGACGCGGTCTCCCTCTTCCCCGCGGACCCCTCGCCCATCGGTTAGGACGCGGTCCCCTCCCCCCCTCTCCGCGGACCCCTCGCCCATCGGTTAGGACGCGGTACCCTCCCTCCCCCCTCTCCGCGGACCCCTCGCCCATCGGTTAAGACGCGGTCCCCTTCCCCCCCCTCCTCTCCGCGGACCCCTCGCCCATCGGTTAGGACGCGATTCCCCCGCGTGACGTCATACCCCCCGCGCCGGTTTCCCCTCGCCCCCCCCCCTCAGAGGACCATGGTTCAGAACTCTCCTATATACCCTACTATTACCGATATCATTATGTAGAGTAATTGTCAAGGATATGTGCATACTTTGGAAAGAGCAATAAAATACAAGCTTTTCGCATTGTGTTAAATATGTAGAGATAGAAAATATGTTGGATTTCTACTCTATTTCTGTTCTATCGTTTCGTAGAAGGAACGACTTTACATAGATATCTATTTATGTAGCATACATATTTTGAAAACAAAAATCTATAATATTGCTCACATTATCTCTTTTGATTTTATCATAATGTATATATATATACATCATATATATATGTTACATCAATGTTTTATGGCATATATATATATATATATATATATATAGATTGGTAGGTTCGGCGACATCAGAATTCTATTGCCCATATCTATGTACTAAATTAAGATATTATAAATGTAAGCGCATACATATATTCGCAGGACCTTCTCGCTGTATTATCACTAAAAACATACATTCTACAATTTATTTATAATCCACAAGAACTCTATTAGAAAACTGAAAACTTTATTATAAAATGTGGCAAAAGTTAAAAACGTTATACATATATCTTAGAACGTGTACATAGTCCCAAACGCTGTATACATAGATTCTTCGGACTGTGAAGAATAATTCGATTAATATCTTTTTTGGAAAGTATTAACTATATATATATATATATATATGTATATATATATATATATATGTATATATATATATATATATATATATATATATAGCAAAACAGATATACGATTTATACATACATATTAATTGCGAAAAACTTTATTTATTATAGCTTCAGTATTTTATACGCATACGCTAGCTTTAAATAGTATAAGATTCTATGTTAATATTAATTTTAAGGATAGGAAATAAAATTGTAAGAATATTCAGTAGAGAATATTTTATTCAATGCTATGTATTATAAGAGTCTTAGACTGTGCACGATGATGCAAGTCCACCGTCGATCGATATTCTTATCCGCTCGCCCGATAAGATAACTGAGGAATGCAGGCAGTCGTCATCCCGAAGACCAAGGAAGATGATGAAATATGAAGTCATGCAGTGGATGAGGCAACGCTATGGCTGTCCTTCTCTCACATCAGGGAACCACCGAGTGACGTAGAGCTCCCTACCAACAGCGCTCCCACTTGCCGTATTCCCGCCTATAGCTCTACCACCAGCATCAGAAGACTAAGGCAAAAGCATAGAGAGCCCTACCCCACCAAGTATAGAAAGGCGCTCCCACTGCAGCATCTCCCCACCAACACCTGAAGACCGGAGGAGTTCAGAGAGAGCCCAGCATCCATTATTACTATTCCAAACTTTGAACAGCTAACACAACTAGCTCTTCAACGTAGTAATCCGGCGTACGCGTCGACAAGCTTTGAATTTGCAGTCTATAAGACTTCCACTCTTGTACTTTGAGTTTTTCTAACGTTAGCCTGACGTTAGTAATATTAGACCGAAATAGAATAGACCGAAAAAGAATTAAACATTTTGATTTATTAAAATTATATCCAATATAAACAGCAAACTATACTCCTACCTTAATACAGATTTAGTACTATTATTCCAACATAGTCACGCTTTTGAGTCTACTTAGTAGTAGAAATTAAATTAAATATTTTTTTATTAACCTCGAATACTGAGATGTGACATCCACAATCATATGCTATTATAGATGTTGTGCCAGAGAGTAATGTTGCGGTGACGGGCAAGAAGAGTAGAATATAGTAAACCTTAAAAATGGAACATTACAATAAGAAAATTGATAATGGTATAATATATATATTGTGTGTGATGTATTACAAAATGTGTAAAGTGTTTTATAATTTGTATCTAACAAAATATGTAAATTCTTAATATTACTGGATCCGGAGGTCCAGGCCACGATTACAATATTTTATTCCTCTCGCTTTCCTTCATTCCGGATCAATATAATATGTGCTTTTGCACAACTTCAGTTTGTTCACATGAACAACGCGTGGTTTTCCGCGAAAATCTATCCTGGCGTTGTTCATGGGCAATATTTCGATAATTTTATATGGTCCCGTGTATTGGTCATCAAATTTTTCTTTCGTGGGCTCTTTTAACAAATAAACTTTATCGATGATTATAAAACTTTGAACATTTGTTTTTCTATCATATTGCTTTTTGCTCTTTTCCTTGGACTTAATTAAATTCTGTCTTGCTAGATTTTGAGATGATTTTAAAGTGTCAAAAAGGTTTGTTAGGTAGTCCTGGTAGGGTAGTTCCGTGACTTCTTCGGGAACTATGGAAGTGGAAGGTATACGAGGAAGGTGTCCAAAAACTAAGGCATATGGGGTATAATTAGTTCCTTCATGCACCAAGGTGTTATAAGCGAACATTACGGGGCGGATGTGTTCGTCCCATTCGCTATTTCGGTTAGTGTACATTTTTAGGTATTTGGTTAGTACATGGTGCGAACACTCTGTAGACCCATTGGATTGAGGATGATAAGCGGTGGTACGATATTGTTTTATTTTAAAGTAGTTCGCGATCGCTTTCATAAGGGATGTAAAGAAGGTGGGAACTTGATCGATCAGTAAAGCTTTGGGGGCTCCGTAGATGCAAATAAAATCTTTAATAAAAACTTCGGCTATAGAAAGGAAATCGGCGGTTTGCATGGTGGAAGCAATGGAATATTTCGTTAAGGCCCGGTTCCACAACTTGCTTTAATCGAAGTTTAACTCGTTAAACTTGGTTTAAGGAAAATGTTGCGTTCCACACTGCCTTAAACTTCAATTAACATCGATTTTCTGCGGTTAAAGTTAAACGCCGAATTTTGGGCGTTTAAGGAATATAAACGAAGTTTAATACTGCAGCGACACTGATTTCAGCGTGAAAGTTTATTCCATCCAGCTTTTCAGGGTTATGTTTGTGGGGTATCGTAATTTAGTGAATGTTCCTTGAAAATAACACAATTGGTGAGAAGTATGGCTTTGGAATATGTGATATGTTCCGAAGATGAAGATTTTATGGAAATAATAAATCGTCGCCCGAAAAATATAAGAAGACAACCATCTTATTTTGAGGAATTCGATGACATTGATTTTCATGAGCGATTTCGTTTGTCATAAGAATCTTTTACTGCAGTACTAATAGAAATCGAACAGGAAATTACTCATGCAACAGAACAGTAAGTATAGAAAATTGATTTGAAATATAATTGGATTTGTACTTTGACAGATACATGTTATAACAGAACGAAGTAGCAAAAAGCACATAAAAGTCAAGTGTTAAATTCAACCAAATCAATAATATAATATAATTAATTATTATTATTAACAAATTTATGATCATGTTAATAATATGTTCAAGTACACAATATTTAGTATAATATCCTTTATATCCTTTAATATTTTGACCATAAGTAAATAAACAAGAGACAAAATGATTAATATGAATTATAGAGTATGTTTCTATCGAGGGTTCGAATCGGGTCAAAGTTGGGTCAGAGTAGGGTCAGAATCGGATTGGCTTGCCTGTTTCCACCGGAGCAGAGTTGAGCAGAGTTACACTAGGGTTGCGATAAGATTAGATGTTACCAACTGTACAAAGTACAGCTACAACTGTCAGTATCCTGACATATTAAGGTTAAATTTTTATAACAAAATATTATGAATCCGAAAGAGATAATGTTAATTTCTCAGTATCAAAGTAATATGCAGAAATTATTCATTATTGTAAAAAATATATAAGTATTTGTATAACCACAACACGATGTACACAGCACAATTTCCTTCTGTTAGCAACACTGCAACTAACTCGACTCTTGTCGTTTTCACCGAACCTCATTTGGACCCTACCTTTGTAACGATACCGTTACCAGCCTCGCGGGCCGACCAGCCGCCCGCAATTCTGAGGCTCGGCGCCAATGGCGCCCCTAAGCTCCCACACCCGTGTCGCGGCCCCACCGCGGGGCCACCCCACCGCGCACCGACTCGCACGAGTGGGAGGCCGGCCGCCGGTATATAAGGCGCTCCGGCGAGCGTAGCGTTACCAGTTCCCGATCCCGAGTCCTACCTAGTACAACTCCTGATCCGAAACCTATACCGCGTTACACCAGGCTACGGGCTACCCGTAGTTACGCCGGGCTACCCGGTTGCTGGGACGGCGCACCCTGATACCTAGCGTTACACCAGGTCACGGGCTACCCGTGGTTATGCCGGGCTACCCGGTTGCTGGGACGGCGCATCCTACCCCGCGTTAAACCAGGTCACGGGCTACCCGTGGTTATGCCGGGCTACCCGGTTGCTGGGACGGCGCATTCTCGATCCTTCGCGTTAAACCAGGTCACGGGCTACCCGTGGTTATGCCGGGCTTCCCGGTTGCTGGGACGGCGCACTCTTAGTTTATAAGACCGTATCGCGCTCCGCGCACCGTTCAACCTGGACGGCCGTTTGTATAGATCGCGACCGTTTCCACCGTAAGACCACTTTGGTCTCCGTGTATCCTTCCGTCTAAATACCGCGACCCGTTAAACTGTAATACCGCTCTGTTGTAAGACCGTTGTACATACCGTAACCAGTAAGACCGCTCCGGTCTCCGCGTCCTGATAGACTCTAGCACCGTTTGTATATACCGCGACCTGTTCCTATTGTAAGACCGCATTGTATATACCGCGACCTGTCCGTATTGTAAAACCGCACTGTATATATCGCGCCTTCTGACTATAGAGTTAATTAGAGATTAGGATTCCCGCTAAGTGTCGCGCCGATTCCACCTTCACACACGGCCTTCAGACTACGAAGGAGCGTCAGTCCTTTTAAGGATAGAACGCCGAGAACGCCGACGCCTCGTCCTTTTAAGGATAAGGCCGCCAGGCAGTTGGAACTACATTGAAGGCCCCGCGACCCCGTAGCATTTAAGATCTGTTCTGTCCGCCTAGAATAACCATAGTTTACTTGCATGCAAACCTCGCGATTGCCGAACACAGCCGCTTGAGCCACGCTCGCTACCCGAGCTCCACGCGCACCAACCGCACGCGAAACTCTGTACGCACCGCGTTTGCATATCGCATTGTGAATAACAACCGCTCACGCGCGAAACTCTGTACGCATTCCCGCCTGCTGCATTGTACATAGCTTTCAGTGTTAAATATCAATTATAATAACCGCTTGAATAAACCTAATTAGTTAAACCGCTTATACCGAGGTAAAGTAAGTTGGAGTTTCCCCCTTCTCCCGAGTCCTGGCACCGGCGAGCCTTAATCCGCGGCGTACGGGAAAGGTGAACCGTTACATGGCGCCCGAACAGGGACCTGACTAGTCTAGTGGAGACTCCAGCTCGCTCAAGCCTACCTAGATGCCCGCGTGGGTAAATAACTTGAAAAAAGACGCGGTAATTAAATTACTGGCCAAGCACGGACTCGAAACCGTAGGCACCCTTGACGAGCTACGCCGACAGCTCCGTCGTTTTGTTACCGATAACCCGACTCTTTTCGCGTCCCACCCCACGACCCCCGAAGACACCAAGATGCCACTATCAAATGAAGGCCCGACCGCCGGCACGACCGGAGCAACCACCGTCGACCCGGCTAAGGCCATGAATCAAATCCGGAAGTGGGGGTGCCACTTCGACGGGAAGGACCCGCTAGCGTTCCTGGAACGCATCGACGAGCTGAAACGAGGATACAGCTACAACGACGAGCAGTTGCTCTTGGGGCTACCCGAACTTCTTCGCGGCGAACCACTGATGTGGTACCGCAACTGCCGCCATAACTGGACCCTGTGGGCCGAGTTTTGTCGGGACTTCCGCGCCCAGTATCTGCCCAGTGAGTACTCATACCAACTAAGGAGTACGATCCAAGGACGGAAGCAGCAACCACGTGAGGCGTTCCAACAATTCGCCACTGAGGTGATGACCCTCATGCGACGCGCAGGCGGCTACACGCCCCAAGACCAGCTCGAGCAGCTGTACGCCAACATGCGCCCGGAATATCGCCTCTACATCCGAAGAGGCGAGATTACCAACACTAGCGCGCTCAGCGCCCGAGTCACCGATATCGAGGTGATCGAAAACCTGCGTCGGCAGGAGGAGCGTAAGACTCCAGGACCGACGGTGGCAGCCGCTGCCTACAGCCGAGATGACTGCTGCTGGAGATGCAAGCAGCGAGGACACACCCGGCAGGATTGCCGCCGACCGCCGAGAAAGTTTTGCTCCCGGTGCGGGAAAGACGGGGTTTTGACTCGAGATTGTCATCCCCCGGCGGGAAACGGACCGCGGGCCGGCACTGTCGCGGCCAGTACCCAGCCCGAGTCCGAGTAGAATTTACTCCGAGACCGCACATACAGGTCCGTGTTGTCCGCCGAACAATACGGGCCCTGCTCGATTCCGGTTCGGAAGTGTCGTTTGTCAGCACCGAAACCGTCAACCGCCTAAAGATCCGCACACGTCGTCCAGACACCGTGGCTAAGCACGTTAACTTAGCAAATGGGACGCGGATCCCCATCACCAAAGTTCTCACACTCCCCATCACCGTACAGGGGGAGACTATCCGGCACCAGTTCTCCGTTCTGCCGAGCCTGAGTAGCCCCATGTTGATAGGCGTAGATCTATGGGCCAAATTGCGAATCACGCTGCCACCACCGCCGCCGCCAAACGAACCGACTGGCAACCCGACCACCCTGGGAGTCATAACCGTCGGCAGCACCGCTGGGAGATCCGAGGAAACCCAGCGCCTGGAAAGGTTTTTAGCGATCGAATTACCAAAGTTCGAGCGGGTTCAAGGGCCAACCGATCGGGTACAACACCACATCCGATTAAAGCCCGGACCCGCCATCAAACAACGATATCGCCCACGTAATCCGGCGATGCAGGCCATAATTGACCAGGAAGTGCAAACGATGGAGAAGGAGGGAATCATCGAGCCCTCAACTAGCGCCTGGAGCTCTCCAATCGTCCTGGTCAAGAAGAAGGAAGGGGCCTACCGATTTTGTATTGACTATCGGAAACTGAACGCGGCATCCGAGAAAGACGCCTATCCGCTGCCGCACATCACGGCCACGCTGGATAAGCTACGTGGAGCTAAATACCTGTCCACCCTCGATCTGAAAAGCGGATATTGGCAGGTGCCTCTCACACCGCAAAGCCGGCCGGCGACCGCATTTACCGTGCCGGGCCGTGGCCTGATGCAGTTCAGGGTGATGCCCTTTGGCCTGCACTCGGCACCCGCTACCTTCCAGAGATTGCTCGATTCGATACTCGGCCCAGAACTCGAACCGCACGTCCTCGTATACCTCGACGATATTATTATCGCTAGCCGCACATTCGAGGACCACCTACGGCATCTATCCGAGGTCTTTCGTCGCCTGCGCCAGGCACGGCTTCGTCTCAATCCGGATAAGTGCCACTTCTGCCGGACGAGCCTCCGCTACCTCGGGCACGTTATTGACCGCCGGGGTATCCGTACCGACCCCGAGAAAGTGAGCGCCGTCGCGAATTGGCCAGCACCGACCACCGTGAAAAAGGTACGCCAGTTTCTGGGAGTGGCCTCGTGGTACAGGCGCTTTATCGCCGACTTTTCGACCCTCGCCGCACCTCTCACCAGGCTGACCCATAAGAAGGTCAAATGGACCTGGACGGACCACGAGGAAGCCGCTTTCCGAGGGCTAAAGAAAGCCCTGACCACCGCGCCGGTCCTGGCTTGTCCAGATTTCGCGAGGCCATTTGTTCTCCAAACTGACGCCAGCGCACATGGTCTGGGGGCCGTATTAACCCAACACCTTGACGAGGGAGAGCGAGTCATCGCCTACGCCAGCCGAACCCTCAACACCGCGGAGCGTAATTACAGCGCTACCGAGTTGGAATGCCTGGCAGTCGTTTGGGGCATCCGGAGGATGCGAGAGTATCTTGAGGGCTACCGCTTCACGGTCCTGACCGACCACCAGGCCCTCCGTTGGCTGCAGCGAATCGAGGAACCTACCGGCCGCCTGGGACGATGGATATTCGAGCTTCAGCAGCACGACTTTGATATCCAGTACCGCCGAGGGGCCCTTAACCGGGTAGCCGATGCCCTGTCTCGTACGCCAGAGGCCAACGCGGTCACGCGACAGCCAACGTGCCGCTGGTACCGCCGCATGCTCGCGGAGGTAGAGTCGCGGCCAGCCGACTTTCCAGACTACGAGGTGCGGGGCGGGCAACTCCGGCGACATATCCTGCACGACCTGGATTTTGGGGAAACACCGACCGAAGACCAGTGGAAGCAGTGCGTCCCCACCGAACAGCGTCTACCCTTGCTCGGCCGGCTGCACGACGATCCGGCAGCCGGACACCTCGGCATCGCGAAGACCATCGCTCGCATCGCGCCGCTATACTATTGGCCAGGCATGTTCCGAGACATTACCAGATATGTCCGGAAGTGCCCGACGTGCATAGCACACAAGGCCTCACAACAGCGACCGGCCGGGACTCTACGCGCGACCGCTTGTACCGCCCCCTGGCAGCAGGCCGCCGTCGACTTGGTCGGACCACTACCCCGATCCACAAAGGGGCATACTTGGCTGCTGACCATCCAAGATCGATTCAGCAAATGGCTAGAGATGGTTCCATTACGCCGGGCCACCGCTGAGAATCTGGCGCATGCCGTGACTCAACGGCTCATATATCGGCACGGGTGCCCAACAACGCTGGTCTCCGATAATGGGACCCAGTTTACGTCCCAGCGATTCAAGACGCTCCTTGCCGCCTTCGGGATCGCGCACCGCAAATCGCCCGTCTATGCGCCCCAGTGCAACCCGGTCGAGCGGGCCAACCGCACGGTAAAAACAATGATCGCGCAGTATGTGGGGAAGCAGCACCGAAACTGGGATGAGCGGATAGTCGCGCTACAATTCGCGATCAACACCGCGAGACACGAGGCCACCGGATACACCCCGGCGTACATTATACACGGGCGCGAATTGGCACGACCCCACCCGGAGGACCGGAGACCGCCGGCTCCCGCTCCAAGTCCGGACGTCAACCGGAAACGGCTCGAAGAGGCCTTCGAGGTGGTCCGTATACACCTGGCTCGCGCGTTCCAACGACAGGAACGCCATTATAATCTGCGTCGGCGCGACTGGCGCCCTCAGATAGGCGAGCAGGTCTGGAAGAGAGATCGGCCCCTCTCCAGTAAGAGCGGCGCGTTCAACGCTAAGCTAGCACCCAAATACATCGGACCCCTGGAAGTCCGAAAGATCGTATCACCGGTCGTGGTGGACCTCCGCGACGCCCGAGGGAAGTGGCACCGGCACATTCATGTGCAAGACTTAAAACCGGCCCCGGACACCGACGACGAGCGCCCTGAGCCGGAGGATTGAGCCCCGACAACCAGCGCCCCAGTGGAGGAGGACCAGCCACCGCGGGACCCCATCACCGCCCAAACGCCCTCCCATACACGCCCTTCCGCTGCGTCGGCCGTGAGTCAAACCGGGTCACCCTTCGCCCACCGGGAACATCCGTCGGACGTAGATTGTCCCCCCCGCCACCCGGCCCGACCCCCCCGGGTCAACCGAGCCCGCCAAGGCACCCTTTCGCCCGTCGTACTCCCCCGTACGATACCGTCGCTCCAATAGCTTCGTTGAGTCGGCGAGTCATCCGGAGTCAACACCCCCCCGCAACCTTGAGCAGCCGAACGAGTACCAAGACGACAGCGCAGCCACGGGACCACACCGCCCCGCCCTCCCACGACCTAATCCCGCGTCGTCCCCGGGACCGAATGTCCGACACCATCCATCGGCTCCGTACCACGACGCCAACAAAGCGACCGCCACCCGCGCGCCATCTCTCGACGGGAACCCAAATTACGGGGCCAGAGGCACCCACGCGTAACCGCGCAATCCGAGTAGTTCACGCGCCCGCCGCCACGCGCCGCATCGAGCGAACCCTAACCCGTAAGTAAAATACCCTTCGACATATTATATAAGACCGGTTAATCTAGCGAGAGAGTATCACTCGCCGAGATGAGCCACCAAACAGCCATCGAAGCGCTTTTTGGGGAGCTGTCTGACAGCTCCGACGAGGCCAATAGGCCGAGACCGCCCAAGCCGCCGGATAAACCGCCGGACGAGCGGAGGGTGACTCGCCCTCCGCGGCCGGGAACCTCGGTGCAGCGGTCCGACGCGGATTGTCGCCGCAAGGCGATAATGCTCGCGAGCCCGCCACCCCCGAGGCCCCGGTCGCGGAGGACGCCATCCACGCCACCGCGCCGTCCACGGCCAGCACGGACCGCCCCCCCCGTACGGACCACTACCGTCGGGAGGGACGAACCCGTGTGCGCCGCCGCGACCGTCACCCAAACGGCTCGACCGACCGCGACCACCACGGTCGCTTCACCACCGGCGATCGCGACGGCTTGGGCGACCAGGGCACCGCCACCACCTGTGAAAGTCACCCTAGGCGACGGACACACGGTGGAGGTGCCCTGGAAATACGCGTACGTCACGCGGAAGTATCGGGCCACCACCCCCACCGGCGGTTGGCTCATCCGGTTCGACCGTTACGGTCGGCCCCGGATGAGCCGCCGTTTGCACTAAAGGAGGGGGTGGTGTAACGATACCGTTACCAGCCTCGCGGGCCGACCAGCCGCCCGCAATTCTGAGGCTCGGCGCCAATGGCGCCCCTAAGCTCCCACACCCGTGTCGCGGCCCCACCGCGGGGCCACCCCACCGCGCACCGACTCGCACGAGTGGGAGGCCGGCCGCCGGTATATAAGGCGCTCCGGCGAGCGTAGCGTTACCAGTTCCCGATCCCGAGTCCTACCTAGTACAACTCCTGATCCGAAACCTATACCGCGTTACACCAGGCTACGGGCTACCCGTAGTTACGCCGGGCTACCCGGTTGCTGGGACGGCGCACCCTGATACCTAGCGTTACACCAGGTCACGGGCTACCCGTGGTTATGCCGGGCTACCCGGTTGCTGGGACGGCGCATCCTACCCCGCGTTAAACCAGGTCACGGGCTACCCGTGGTTATGCCGGGCTACCCGGTTGCTGGGACGGCGCATTCTCGATCCTTCGCGTTAAACCAGGTCACGGGCTACCCGTGGTTATGCCGGGCTTCCCGGTTGCTGGGACGGCGCACTCTTAGTTTATAAGACCGTATCGCGCTCCGCGCACCGTTCAACCTGGACGGCCGTTTGTATAGATCGCGACCGTTTCCACCGTAAGACCACTTTGGTCTCCGTGTATCCTTCCGTCTAAATACCGCGACCCGTTAAACTGTAATACCGCTCTGTTGTAAGACCGTTGTACATACCGTAACCAGTAAGACCGCTCCGGTCTCCGCGTCCTGATAGACTCTAGCACCGTTTGTATATACCGCGACCTGTTCCTATTGTAAGACCGCATTGTATATACCGCGACCTGTCCGTATTGTAAAACCGCACTGTATATATCGCGCCTTCTGACTATAGAGTTAATTAGAGATTAGGATTCCCGCTAAGTGTCGCGCCGATTCCACCTTCACACACGGCCTTCAGACTACGAAGGAGCGTCAGTCCTTTTAAGGATAGAACGCCGAGAACGCCGACGCCTCGTCCTTTTAAGGATAAGGCCGCCAGGCAGTTGGAACTACATTGAAGGCCCCGCGACCCCGTAGCATTTAAGATCTGTTCTGTCCGCCTAGAATAACCATAGTTTACTTGCATGCAAACCTCGCGATTGCCGAACACAGCCGCTTGAGCCACGCTCGCTACCCGAGCTCCACGCGCACCAACCGCACGCGAAACTCTGTACGCACCGCGTTTGCATATCGCATTGTGAATAACAACCGCTCACGCGCGAAACTCTGTACGCATTCCCGCCTGCTGCATTGTACATAGCTTTCAGTGTTAAATATCAATTATAATAACCGCTTGAATAAACCTAATTAGTTAAACCGCTTATACCGAGGTAAAGTAAGTTGGAGTTTCCCCCTTCTCCCGAATCCTGGCACCGGCGAGCCTTAATCCGCGGCGTACGGGAAAGGTGAACCGTTACACCTTAAAATTTTATTGGATAGAGTTCAACTTTAAGTTTGGTGTTTCCACCATAAGAACGCTCACCCCAACCCGACTCTGACCCGACTCTGACCCGATTCGAACCCTCGATGGAAACATACTCATAGTAAAACTGTTTTTTGTTTACAAGAAACAATGCCATATCTCCAATGAACCAGCTTCTTCTGACATTGAGATTCTATGCAACTGGGAATCATTTATTATCAGCGGCAGATTTTTCTGGAGTGAGCAAAACAAGTTCTCACAGAATTATTCATCCGGTGACAAATGCTATCGCTCGTCTTAGACCAAGATTCATAAAGTTTCCTACGCTTGCTGAGGAAATAAAGAAAGAACAGATCAAGTTTTTTTATATTGCAAGATTCCCAAGAGTAATAGGTTGCATAGATTGTACTTACATAAAAATACAATCATTTGATGAGTAATATCCAATATCTTAAAGAATATCCGTTTACATTTAAATTATTAGTGCATATTTTTATGTAAGAACACACACACGCACGCACAAACACACATAAATTACTTTTTAAATTACATTTTGAAGAGAAAACTTAAAGTATAGTTTAAATTAAAAATCTTGTTATTTTATGTTTCTCTAGTGAATTTAAAAACAAGCTTTTTTATTTTTTACCTTATGTATAATTTGTTATTTATCTAATCAGTCACTAAAACATGTGTTTTTCCATGGAACAACTTTATGTAGTGTTCACTTTTTTGTTTTATAGAAAATATATACAGGGTGAGTCATTTTAATTAACGCACGCAATTATTTCGGAAACAAAGCATTTTAGAGAAAAATGTTTCAGACAAAAGTTTTATGGTTTCGAGGGGGCCATAAGATGGTATTATTGGTTTGACATTGAAGAGTCATTTGAAGGTTACGTGAAGATCACTTCAATTTTTTTAAAGGGTACTTCCTATATTTTATTGCATATTCTTGTAGCTTACCTCGAGAGCTTTCCAAAACACTATAATAAAATATTTTTTCGTGAAGTACTTTTCGAGTTATAAAGCTCCAAAGTTGCAATATTTTGATAAAAATACAAAATATCTCGTAAAATATTAATTTTTCGATTTTGTTATTATAATACTTTTTAGCACATAATAATCATTAAAAAAGACATGGTTTTTCTTTTAAAAAAAATTTGCAACAAGCAATTACATAATTTTTAATAATTTTTTAATACTTTTTTATTAAAAATTTTTAAGATAATTTAAAGTTTCTTATAATACCTTTTAAATAAATAAAATAACTATTTAAGGCAAGATAGAGAAAAGTTTTTCATGGCTACTCAAAACCAGTTGTTTTCACGACTACTTAAAGACAGTTGTTTTCGCGACTATTCAAAACCAGTTGTTTTCACGATTACTTAAAGTCAGTTGTTTTCGCGACTATTCAAAAGCAGTTGTTTTCACGACTACTTAAAGTCAGTTGTTTTCGCGACTATTCAAAATCAGTTGTTTTCACGACTACTTAAAGTCAGTTGTTTTCGCGACTATTCAAAATCAGTTGTTTTCACAGCTTCTAAAACCCAGTTGTTTATATCAATAACTACATTGACTTCTTTTTTTAAAAATGATATTGCACTGAATTACATATTGATATTCCTAACTAACTATTTAGTCAAAATCCGATACTACTGCTGATTACTATAAGCAACTTTAATTCAAACCATTAAGCTTATGAACTTTTACGATATTGAACATGGCTGATTATACTTCTTCAGACATCGTCGATATTTTATTAGTTTTGGGAGAAGCTTTTGGCAATTATCGTGAAGCTGCGAGACTTTACCAAAATCGATACCCAAACAGACGACATCCAAATGATACTGTCATACGGCGTCTTAAGATAAGAACCCAACAAGGTAAGTGGACCCGTTGCGTAAATCGTGAATATGGTGATGACGATGTACGTGTTCTCGCTATCTTAGCGGCTGTTAACATTAACCCTCATATTAGCAGTCGTCAAATAGCTAGATAAACCGGTATACCTCAGAGAACAATCGTGAGAATTTTGAGAAAAAGAAAATATCATCCGTACCATATTACACTAACGCAAGCTGTAACTCCAAATGACATGCAACAGCGTGTACTGTTTTGTCGATGGGCCATAGGGATGATTGCGCATGACGCAGATTTTTTCAAATACGTTCTATTCTCTGATGAATCGACATTTAAAAATAACGGAGAATTGAACACACATAATTGTCATTACTGGTCAGATGCCAATCCATATTGGCATAGACAAGTAAATAATCAACACCGTTGGAGCGTAATGGTTTGGTGTGGAATTGTCAATGGTTATCTCATCGGTCCATATTTTCTTGAGGAGAATATGAACAGACATGTCTTTTTGGAATTACTAAAGGATCATTTACCTGTTTTACTCGAAGAAGTCGATTTGGAGACGAGGCGAAGAATGTGGATTCAACTGGATGGTGCGGCACCACATTATGCACAAATCGTAAAGAATTTTCTGAATCAAAACTTCAATGGCAGGTGGATCGGACGAGGTGGTCCAGTTGCATGGCCCGCCCGGTCACCAGATTTGACTTCTCCTGATTTCTACTTGTGGGGATACTTGAAAAATGTCGTGTACGAACGAGAACCGACGACAAGAGAATACATGATCGAACGGATTCGAATTGCTTGTAGAGCGATATCAAGAGCCATCTTACATAAAACGGTCGACCATTTCGCAAAGAGAATTAGATTATGTGTTCAAGTCAACGGGGGCAACTTTGAACAGTTTCTGCCATAGATGCTAAGAGAATGCTCGGATCTTGCCTTGACTGGCTGGACCATGCTCGGGTCTTGCCTTGACTGGCTGGACCATGCTCGGGTCTTTCCTTGACTGGCTGGACCATGCTCGGGTCTTGCCTTGACTGGCTAGACCATGCTCGGGTCTTGCCTTGACTGGCTGGACCATGCTCGGGTCTTGCCTTGACTGGCTGGACCATGCTCGGGTCTTGCCTTGATTGGTCGAATAATGTAAGATAAGACTATCAGAAAGTGAATATTTTACGAGATATTTTGTATTTTTATCAAAATATTGCAACTTTGGAGCTTTATAACTCGAAAAGTACTTCACGAAAAACATTTTATTATAGTGTTTTGGAAAGCTCTCGAGGTAAGCTACAAGAATATGTAATAAAATATAGGAAGTGCCCTTTAAAAAAATTGAAGTGATCTTCACGTAACCTTCAAATGACTCTTCAATGTCAAACCAATGATACCATCTTATGGCCCCCTCGAAACCATAAAACTTTTGTTTGAAACATTTTTCTCTAAAATGCTTTGTTTCCGAAATAATTGCGTGCGTTAATTAAAATGACTCACCCTGTATACTTTTATAGAAAATATATCCTGCATTTCTAGAAATGTTTATTTGTTATTTATTATTTTTTGTTTGTTTGTAATAAATAGATTGATTTATTCTTTACGTTGACACTTGTTGCATAAAATTTTCCATTTTTAATTACAAATATCGATTGAAAGTTATTCATTTCAGGTGGAAACGACGCTGAATATTTTAGAAATAGAAAAGGATGCTTTTCTATAAATGTTAAAGCAATCTGCAATGCTAATTTAGGGATAACCGATATTATTGCTCGTGGCAAGGATCAGTGCACGATGCTACAATATTTAACAATTCCAGGATACGAGCCTTATTCGAAGGTAGAATGTTTGAAAATTCTTTGCTTTTAGGTGATGGTGGTTATCCTATTCGTTCATATTTTATGACTCCTTTACAAAATCCACGAACTCGGGCAGAGCAGTTATATAATGAATCGCATATACGAACACGCAATACTATCGAGCGTGTATTCGGAATATGGAAGAGAAGATTTCCTGTTTTAGCACTTGGGTCTCGATTTCAACAAGTGGATAAAGTATTACCTGTTATAATTGCAACTGCTGTGTTGCATAATATTGATCGACGTGCTGGAGATCCATTACCACCAGATGATCCTACATTACAACTGCCTGCTCCATGGGAAAATATTTTACAAAATGGAAATGTACCTTGTCGAAATGATGGACTTGGTAATAATAACATGCGGCATGTATTAATCAACGATTATTTCAAAGGTAAGAGAAAAATTATCGTAAATTACGTATTTACAAATAGTATACTTGTATGATATACCTGTTCAATATTTTATTATTAAATATGACAGAGTATATTGAAATACATCGAATAAAATTGATATCAAATTTTCCATGTTTTCTAAGGCTATAAAAATGATAAGTTATCAGTTTTCATTGTTTGCGAAAATTATTATTTTACGTTAATTTACCGCCCTGAAAAATAATTAAAAAATGTATTAGTATTATTTTAACATATTGAATTTTTTCAGCTTATTGTAGAGCAATCAGTTTTGGTGGTTAAACAAATATATCCTTTGCAGAAAGTTGACGAGGTTACTTTATGGATCATGGCTTTATTAAACATCATAAAACATCCACTGACATTAGATATAAGAAATGCTGTATTTTGACCCGATTATACAAGAAAGGGCTATTGCAAAAAGTGTCTTGACGAAATTGAATTATCCGGATATCATGAGAAAAAATGAAAAAAAATTTGCATTATCAAGTATCAAACTTTTATTTAAAAGATATATATGTAATTAACATTTCATTTTTATTTTTTGAGAGATATTAAATATGTATAATAATAAAATAAATTCTTATTTCTACATATTGTACATATTAATAGAGGTTCTTTAATATCTCAAAATAACAATTTAATTTCTTTTTGGTACTTCATGTAAGATAACTTGTACACTTAATACAAAGTAAAGCAATACAAAACAATTTTAATGAATACATAAATAACGAAATTTTTTAACATACATTCAATACAATCCAAATTAGAATTAATAGGTTTTATATAACTAATAGAAAATAAATTATTTCGATATATTTTGCTTATTGATATTGTTCTATGGTACTTTAAAATAAAAATTTACAGTTTCTTTAATATTGAGTATAAAGCAAAATAACAGAACAGTTTTAATAAATACATAGATATAAAAACTTTTAACATAAAAACATGCTATATGATCCAAATTGGAACTATAAAAATAATAGAGAAAAGAAACAATTTTGTTTGAGATTGCATTAAATTAAATGTAAGTGAATTTCTTCGTTTGTAACATGGGCTTCGCATTATTATTCCATCGCGATCAAAGTCAAAAAACAATATTCTTATCGCTATTATTATTTAAGGCTTTTTGGTGTTTTTTGAGTTTTGAAGCCCATGTGACAAACAAGTTCACTAACAAAAACACGCAAACAACTTTGTCGGTTAGCCGCGCGATAAACGGCTGCCGGCACGCGCGAGGCCGTGACGTAGCCCGTGACGTACGAGCCACCGGCCTATCACTCGCTCCGAATCTCATCTCGCGCCGATAATTCAAGGGGCGGCCAATAAAGTTTGGCGCCGCGTTGAATCTTCGAACCGAACTCGGAGGTTCAAACTTATTGGCAGCGAGAGATTAAAGAACCGCTATAAAAGGGCCCGCTCGTGAGGAGCGAGACTCACTCGCAATTTCGCGTAGAGTACCGCTAGTTACACCGCTTGTAAAACCGCTCTGATATCCGCTTTTCGCTTAACACTCAAATTTACGACGACCGCTTTTCTCTTTTGTGCTACGAATATAACTGCCCGCTTACTCTATACTGAACCGCAATTGCTTAACGAAACGGAACTTTTTGTCACAAGTCTTTGTAATTGTTATTTATTTTTGCAATAAAACGTGTAAAATTGTACTCGCTGTACTGTCGCTCACTGTTGTTAACCAGATCTTTTCTCGCGCTCAAGTCATCAAGTCGCTTTCGAACAAATTTTATTTATTTTCATAAAATTTCAACTGTTTTTTAAGGATTTCAACATAAAGTTTTTCTTTTTCTAATTGTTTTTCATAAATTGGTATTTGTATTGGCGAAAATTTTACGAAAATCTTCCTTCATTAATTCCACTAACTCGAATTTAGATTGTACAAAATCATAAAACCGTTCATTTCGTTTGGAAGCGGTTATTTCAGGCTGTTTTCTCTTATATTTTGAATTTGGTCGTGATGAGCTGTTTGTTAGTGGATTGCAGTTTTCCTTAGAAGATTGTGTAGTTTGTTGTTGTTTCAATAACTCCAAGTGTCAATGGATCATCATTTTCATTGTTGTTTGAAAACTGCAATTCTTTGCTCTTTTGAGAACTTTTTTTTTTGCGTAGGAGGAGAAAAATGCCTTATGCACCGTACCCCGGGCCGGCCCCAAGGCGTGTGCGGGACTTGCACCCGCTAAAAAACTCCCCCCGTACACGGTATCAGAATGGACCGCTCAGTAGTAGTTAGGGCACCGGGTTACTGTTTGCACATAACTTCCCAGTGCCCCGACCGGCCCTAATTAAGCCTACCTCCGTAAACCGACTTATTTTGCGTCTACGGACGACGCAAACCCCTAATGGGGGAGAGAGGCTTGGAGGGGCTTACCCACCTCCATGGTCTCCGTCCCCCACCACCCATAGTATCCTCCACTACAGTAGGAAGGAGACCCGCCGCTTCTGTCGCAGCGGGTGGGTCAGCCTCCTGCGACTGGCTCGGGACCCCCTGAGATTCAGCGGGTTCTCCCCTATTCTCCTTCCCGGCCTGGGGAGGGGTACAGCCCCTTATCCCCAGGCGATGGCCCGACGGCTTCCCCTGCTCCGCACAAAACGGACATCTGGGGGTTTCAGCCGTGCATCGGGCAGCCAGGTGTCCGGGTGTGCCACATTTGTAGCACCATCCGGATCGATCCTCCTCCGACTTGCATCGGTGCCTTGTATGGCCGACTTGAAAGCACCGATAGCACTGAGTGGGACGGGCACGCAAGAACTCGACTGTTGACCATGCCCACCCCACACGAACCATCCCCGCGGTCGCCGCTCTCCTCACGAAGGCCGCCGGGGCTCGAACCCAAATGGTCCCAAAGCCAGAGGGCGACCTGCGGACCACACCGATCCTCAAGTCCCCCTCCGTAACTCCTCCCATTGCCAGAAGGGCCGACCCCACATCCCCGGCTGTCGCGGAATTATCCAGCCCTCTAAGCCGCATCTCCGCGGTCTTAGAGGGCCGGGTGATTCGAACCTCCCGCCCCTGGAACACCCCCCTAAGGCTATCCGCTAGCCTATCTGCCAGCTCCGCGGATGTCGGGAGCTCCTGGTCCTCCTCCCGTGTCCGCACGGGCCTGGGCACCTCAAGAAGGGTGCCCACGTTGATCGCCTGCTTTAGGCGGGTATTTGTGATGCCTAAGCCCGGTAGGTCGATTCGCCTCCGGGCCTCAGCCATCACCTCACCCGAGGAGAGCCCCGCACCCTCCGGTACTGTCAGCAGAACTGCCGCCGGGCCCGGAGGCCGTGGCCTCCTCACTCTCCTACTCCTAACGGGCGTGGCACGCGAAGGGGCCGCACTCCCTTCCGTTCCTCTCCGCCCCGGAGTCCATTACTGGGGGGGGGGGGTCGAGAGGGAGCATTGCCCTCACGGGCTCTGCGCGTCCTCTCTCTCCTTCCAAAAACCTGCGACCACAGATCACCCGCTCGCGCGGGGGGTGCGAGAGCCTGTCGTTGCTGCTGGGCCAGAAGGGGTCTGGCGGGGGCGGTCGATGCCCGCCTTCCCCGTCTCCTCCCCCGGACTTGCCCTTCACGGGCCGCTGGGCTCGGTCGGGGCCAGCAGAGGGGCCGCAGCCACACTCCCACCTCCCTTACGAGACTTGCCCTTAACGGGCCACAGGGCCAGGTTGGGTTGTGTGGGAGCCCTTCTCCCATCGTCCTTCCTGGGCTTATCTGCCCCTCCGCTGCCTTTGAGCCTCACCAAGGCTCCGAGTAGGCGCTCCACCACGCCCTTGAGGCCCTCGGCCAGTAGGGCCTCAACCTGGGCCACAGAAAGTGACTCCGAAGGCCCCCCGGTGGCCATCACCTCATCTATGTCCACCTCCATTCCTCCCCCAAAAGGGATGGAGGTGGAAAGCTCAGGAGAGTCCCTAAGGACCCTTCGAGCTTGTCCGCTCCTGGGAACTCCCGTTGCCGACCCCGAAGAGCTAGCCCTATCCCCCTGAGAGTGACCCCCCGCGGAGGGAGAACCCCCCGGCGGAAAGGCCCCTTGCGGGTCCCTCCCCGGAGAGCCACACCCCAGCGGGAGGCCTCCCTCAGAATCCGCATCACCGATCGTATCCAAGGGCTGAAACGTCCTTTGGACTTTCGGCGGCGGACTCTTCCCGTCCGGGGGAGTCACATTGAGGCGCGGCATCTGTCCCCCCCCCCCTAAGGACCGCGATCTCCTCCCGTAACGCCCGGACCTCACCCTCACACGCGGTCAGCCTCTTCCTCAGCCATTCATTGGCCGAGCGAAGAAGACCGATCTGCGTGTCCTCGCCTGTCCCCGTTCGACTAAGGAGCTCAGAACAATACGCCTTCACTTTGACGGCGACCATGCGCATGCTCCGCTTATACGTTCCCTTGAGGTCGCTAGAAACGGAAACCATCCGCTCCAGCTCCTCAAGGGAATCCCGCGAGCGCCTCTCGATTTCCAGGGATGTAAGATCCCTGGCCTGCTCCGCTATCTCACTCTCCTGAGGCAGCGTTCGGGTCGCCTGGGTTTCCGGAGGGACGTACCCTGGCTGTAGGGAGCGTTCCTCCCGAAGAGCTCTAAGCTCCCTCTCCTTTGCGGTCGCAAGACGCTCGATTGCCTTTGCTCTGCCCACGTATTCACCGGTGGTCGGCGGTCGTCCCCTCATCCTTCTGGCAGCAGCAGCCTTTTCCAAGTCCCCCGGAGCCACGGGGGATGGACTCCTGCTTCGAGCGGGTTCAGATTCCGGGTTGGAACTCGTCCACTGGAGGGAGGGAAGCCTCGCCCGGACGTCGCCAGCTCTATCCCTCTTCGGTGTACTGGACTTCTGCTTGGTCTCCAGTTCCGTCTTCTTCGTGGTCCTCGAAAGGGTAGCCTCTTTGGACCTAGAAGTGGATGTTATCCTCCTCCTTTGGCTTGAGGGATTCCACCTGCCCCTACTTGCGTAGTAAGGGCCGATGAACTCCCCAAAGCCGAGATTAGACCGACAAAATTCATCCTCGGTCGTCTCGCATACACCGTTGAGGTCCTCAGGCAGTCTCTCAAGGACTACCACGGATTCCCTCGCTTTCTTCTTGCCACCTGATGGTAAGGTGGCCATCTGCTTAGGAGAAGGAGGTTTCCCTTCCTGCGGTATGTCTTCCATCTCCACCTCCACGATGCTCCCATCGTCCTTCTCCTCTAAAGCGGCGATAGTCGGTTCGCCGGCCGTGCTCGTCGGCAACACAACCGGTAGCCCATCATCGGATGACGACCTAGGGGAGGCTGGGACGATACTCCCCCTGTCCTTAGTATCCGATCCCAAGACGATCGTCTTCTTCTTGTCGTCCATATTCATATCTGTAACAAGAATTGGTTCGATTTCGGGGTTTTCCTTCCCCTAGGTCGGTTGGCTCCACCACGCCTCACGAGCCCGTCTTGCCCGGCTTTTTTCAAGAGGTATGCTCCTCCTTTGGCTGGCTCTTAGATTCCTTCCACCTTCTGCACAATGCAGAAGGCTTCAGGGGAGCCCCCTCACCACGTCAAGATGGCCAGCCGTCGAGGGAGTGCTCTTTTGAGAACTCAACTTAGCTGGTGTCCAGTCAGCCCAAGTTACTGCATTTAAATTTTCTTCTTCGAGGATCTATAATAAATACAAGTATTTCAAAACAACAGTTCTTCTAATGATATTTTATATATCAGGTATATGAAATAAATAAGTATTTGGAATATATATGTATACCTCAACTTGATAAAAATCTTCATTTTCCAACACTTTGCTGCACTGTGGATCATCTGTGTCTACGACACGTCACATATTATTAAATCTTTATATTCTTTTATTTCAATTACAAAGTTTGATAAATATAGCGAATAGGGGACCCAGCGCCAATGACCTTGACATTGACATATGTTGTAAAGGACATAATTCTGAGTAACGTTTTCTTCTAATTTAATCGTCGCTCATTGTTTATTAAAAAGTTATTAACAAAAAAAGTTTGAAATATACCAAAGTACATGCACGGACAGGAAGCACGCGCGCGCGTGCGTTATGTCCTTGACAACATATGTCAAGGTCAAAGTCATTGGGACTGGGTCCCCTATTCGCTATATTTACCCAAAGTTTTAAATTTATTGATTTTAAAAATATTCTAAGAAAAATATAAAATTATTTTATATACCTGGCATGTAATCGCTGTCAAATCTATTTTGTAAACCTTCAACCGATGGCTGAATAATATTTTTGACCATTTCAGCAATAGAGTCTTCGATAATATTCATCTTTCCACCACCTGTATACGAATTACTGAATTTATATGATGTGTATACAATGATTTACATTAATATTTCTAAAATGTAGATGAAATAAATAAAATTAATATTTAATAAAATATATGACATACCTGTTTTGAAAAGTTCATTACGAATTTCAGCATAATGTTTACGAGTTCTTTTCTTCAAGTTATCCCAACAGTTCCTTAGACAACTCATATCTCGATGTCCTGAGATACAATCGCTATTGAATTTCTTTGTGATGTTTATCCAACAATCCTCTTTGTCTTTTGTATTTAA
>JAXRKO010000721.1:0-29999 GCA_037039905.1 Formica aserva | reverse complement strand
ATTTTAATTATATAATTGATTAAAAATTATCCGATTTCGTGTTTCGTATTATTTTAATTGGTAAAATATCATGAATTCATTATAATTATTTTCGGATCAATAAGCGCGAAAAACAAAAATTTTACAGTAACGGTATATAACGCGAGAGATTATAGATAAAGCGAGCCTCGCGAGCGAGACTTCGGAAGTCTTTCATGTCAGCTATCTCGCTTGCTCCTCATTCGTTCTCTCTCTCTCTCTCTCTCTTTCTCTGCTTGTTCTTTATTGTATTCTTTCATTCCCATTATTATAATCTTTTATTTGTTTGACTTTTATTCTTTCTATTCTTGTTTTCCTATATGATAATAAATTAATTTATTCATCTTTATTTTATAAAGCATAAATAAGATATTGTATATTTTATAAATAAAAAAAGTATTATGTATGTGTGCGTGTGCGTGTGTATTTTTGTATGTGCATGTTGTATTTAACTATAGTGAAACGTAATTATGTATTGTATTAACTATAGTGAAATAAAAAAAGAAAATAACTTGTATTGTATATCTCATTTATGCTGTATAAAATAAAAATAAATAAATAAATTTATTTATTTTTATGTAAGGAGACGAGAATAGAAAGAATAAAAGTTGAGCAAATAAAAGAATATAATAATGGGAATAAAAGAATATAATAATGAACGAGCAGAGAGAGAGAGAGAGAGAAAGAGAGAGAGAAGCGCGAGTGAACGCGTAAGTGAATATGCGAGGAGCATGAAGCTAAGCGATACGTAGTACATAGCGAGCGAGCGATTAGAAAGAGACAGAGCGTGACAGAGCGAATGATTGAGAGAAAAAAGATACTGCAATAATGTTAGTGCGTACATGTATATTACTCCCACACGCATGAAAAAGACGAAGATAGTACGATTATGTCTGTCTTTGTCATGTACGATTGCAGCTCTGTCTATCGCGACATCACGCAACTAATCTACTGCTCTGTTTTACTCTTGAGCCTCCATCTCGCACACACACATATGCACGAAAATTTTGTTTTGCAAAATCTTTTTTATAAAGCTTCTGAACTCACTTCTCTAAGCTCACTTATACTCCTTGATGAAATGCCGAGTGCGGGGTTTACTGATTAGGCACGTGCAGATTACAAATCTTTTATATTAAGTAAATGTTGACGGCACAGGCCGATAACTAAACTGTAATTTTATCATTTTTTTTCATTTTTCATATGATATGTTTTAAACTCCGCACTTCGTTTTTATGTATACTTTAATTGTGGAAAAGGATTTTTTGATATCTATAATCAACAAAAAGATTTTGCAAAATAAAGCTTTTATCGGTAAAACAGACCCTTTGGGATCCCCTTAAAGAATGTTATTTGCTTTGTCAGTATACATGCATATTATGTATACTTTGATTTTCTTGGCATACGTATAACTAATATTATAGTAGCATGTTGCGCAATATGAGATATTTATAAGTATTCCTTCTTTTATAAAATAATGTAATATTAGTTATACGTATGTCAAGAAAATCGAGGTATACATATTATGTATGTATACTGACAAAGCAAATAACATTTTGTTGCAGTTAGATCCACTTTTTCATACATAATATTTACTTATTATTCTTAAAGTGGATCTAACTGCAAGAAAATGTTATTTGCTTTGTCAGTATACATGCATAATATAGTATATACTTTGATTTTCTTGGCATACGTATAATCAATATTATAGTAGCATGTTGTACAATGCGAGATATTGATAAGTTTTCCTTTTTTTATAAAATAATGTAATATTAGTTATATGTATGCCAAGAAAATCAAAGTATACATATTATATATGTATACCGACAAAGCAAATAACATTTTGTTGCAGTAAGATCCATTTTTTCATACATAATATTTACTTATTATTTTTAAAGAATGTTATTTGCTTTGTCAGTATACATGCATAATATGTATACTTTAATTTTCTTGGCATACGTATAATCAATATTATAGTAACATGTACAATGCGAAATATTTATAATGCCAAAAAAGATAAATGAAGTACCATAGAAGATACCAAAGAAGACAAAGTATTTTTTATTTTAAGTATTTTCTTTTAAGTATTGTTTTTTTTTAATATTATCTCACAATAATAGAGTTTTATTTATATAGAATTGGCATTCGTTTTATTTTTAATAATATGATATAGTTTTTATCTAATAATAATAAAGTTTAATAATTATAAGTAAATCACAATAATAAAGTTTTATTTATGTAGAATATCTTACAATAATAAAGTTTTATTGTATAATTGGCATTCATTAATTTTATTTTTAGTATATAATGTTCAACAATAATATATATGTGCTTACATTATATTATCTTACAATAATACAGTAGTTTTATTTATGTAGAATTGGCACTTAATCTTATTGAATCCTATATAGGCAATAAAATCTTGTTTTTTATTTTATTTATATTATCTCACAATAATAGTTTTATTTATATAGAATTAGCATTCGTTTTATTTTTAACATATAATGTTCAACAATAACATAGTTATATATAATATAATATAATTTAATAATATAATATCAATTTAACTACACCTATAAATTCATTCACTTTTGTATTACTGTAACATCATACTTCAATGTAGATCATTCTTCAACTGTATGATGTTACAGTAATAAGTGAATGAATTTGTAACGCGGTCACCTCGCTCGACGCTCAGATCGGCTCGTCGGTGTCCGGGTTCGAGAGGAGGGGAGACTCCAGCTTACGAGACACAGTATAGGTAGAAAGAGATAGTTTATTCAGTTAGAGAAAGATAGATACAGCGTGCAGGGTCTGGCGATAGCGTGCGGTGACGGCGGTCGCTGGTAGCAGGATCTGCGTAACGCGCAGGTGCGAAGCGATGGTCGCAAAGCGGTGAGAAGCGCAAGACAAGTGCGGCGTGCAGTCGTCCCCGGTTTTATTTACATGCGCGGACGGCGCGATTAGAACTAGAGGACTTATTACAAACAGGCCTTATAACTAACGGACTTAGTGCTAAATCGGACTTATTACTAAGCAGGTCGTATAACTAGCGGGCTTATTACTAGGCAGGTCTTATTACTAGCATGCGGTTACAACTAGCGGACTTAGTACGAACAGGCCTTAAGACTAGGATACGGTTACAACTAGCGGACTTAGTACTAACAGGCCTTACAGCTAGCAGGTCTAGGACTACGAGACTTAGAACTAGCGGACTTATCTCTATCATGCGATTATATTTACAGCGCGGTCTGTACATGCACTTATTATCTAAGGTTAGGTCAGGCGGCCAGGTATTGCCGGCAGGCTCGAGTGTTACGTCGAGCGCTGCCTAAGCAACGGAAGTCGGTTCAACCCGACGGGGCCAAGTACAACCTTGGCCCGAGGTAGGTAGGAGCCGGTTCAACCCGGCGGGGCTGAGTTCAACCTCAGCCTGTGGAGCGGTCGAGACAGGAGTCGGTTCAACCCGATGGGGCCAAGTGCAACCTTGGTCCGAGGTGTAGAGTGCCGGTTCAACCCGGCGGGGCTGAGTACAACCTCTGCCCTAAGAGGTGCTAGGTAGTGGTGAGATCGGTATCAGGAGCTGGTCGGGATAGGATCTGATCCCGATGTCTCGGCCGGCCGGGCTTATATACCCGGCCAGCGGCCCCCACTGTGCGTCGTTGGTCCGGCGGTGGGAGCCGGTACCGGGTGGAGACCCCGCGAGAGAGATAGCGCGTACCGGTGGGTGGGAGCGCATGCAGAGCGAGATAGCGCGTGCCGGTGAGCGAGAGCGTAACTCGAGAGGGAACGCGCATGCGTTAGGCAATATGGCGGCGGCAGGACAGGTAGAGCTAGGTGGAAATAAGCAAGCCGTGTATGAAGCTATATATATTTGTCGGATATTACATGTTAGGCCTGTAGTAACGGCCCTGCCGTTACATCACCCCCCTCCGGTTAGATGGTGGCTGTACGGGGTCGTAGGCGGCTACTTCGCAGGGTGCCGTCCCGGTTGAACCGGAGGCTCCAGAGCCCCTCCGGGGTCCAGGCGCGGTGGCGGCGTGCTGGGGTACCCGGATGGTTTTCCCGGGGGCCACCTGGATGTCGATGGGTGTCGCTGGGTGGGCGCCCACTGCCTGGAGCGGTGGCGGTGCTGGATGGTCTCGGGCGGTGGCGGCGCATCGCGACGGTGTTAGTGGTGGTCGTGGCGCCGGGGTGCCGGCGGCCGCTCGGCACGCGGTCGGTGTCGGCCAGTTTGCCCGCGGGGCCTGTGGTCGGGCACGTGTCCGCCCGCGTTGGTCCGGTGGTGTCGGTGGCGGCGTTGGTCGCGGTGTGCTGGTGCGCGCGACCCGGATTTTCGGGGCCGGCCTTGACGCCCGACGTCGGTCCGGTGGTGGTGGTGGCGGCGTGGACAGGAGGAGGATCTTCCTCCTGTTATCTGCGTCGCCCCGCTGAATCGCGGTTCCGACGCGGGGTGTCGGTCGTCGGCGGCGGTCGGGTGGCTCCGGCGTTGGTGGCGGCGTGACCGGTGTTGGCCCGGGGCCGTCGGGGAATTCGCCCTCTTCATCCTCGGACCACCGTCCGAATAGATCGATTAACTGCCGGCGCTCGGCTTCTGTCGGCATGCTGGTCGTTAGTCAATTGATTCGCTCGCGATTCGGCGCTCAGTCTTTTATACCGGTTTTTGGAATGTCCGGTATGCGGTATGTGCGGTTTTCTTTTGGGGTGGTCCTGGCGCGTTGTCGGACCGGTTGCGCATCGCGAGTTTGGGCGTCCGGGTCGGTAACCGCGGGTGGTACGTGTATCGGTGTCCGGGGCCGATAATCGGGCCGTTATCGTGCGTCGCGCTTGTTTCCGCTCGTACCGACTCCCGCGATCGGTAAGCGAGACGTCCCCGGCGTCGGTACGGCGGTGTTCGTGGGTACCGGTGTCCGTGATTGGTAACTGTACTGTGCTGGCGGGTTATCGGCGTTCGCGGTCGGTATCTTTTCGCGTGTTTCCCGCGGGTTACTGCTGTAGGGCGGTTTCCGGCTGCCAGGCGTTAGTCCGCTGGGTTGCCCTCGGTTGGTTTGGGTGCGCCTTGAGATCTTGCACATGCACGTGCCGGTGCCACCGCCCCTGGGTGTCTCGTAGGTCGACGATGACGGGCGAGACTATTCTTCGTACCTCCAGGGGCCCCACAAATTTCGGGGCTAATTTAGCATTGAAGGCTCTGGCTTTGTTTGACAGCACATGGTTTTTCCTCCATACGAGTTCCCCTAGTTGTGGTCTCCAGTCGCGCCTCCGCAGGTTGTAATGCCGTTCCTGGTGCTGGAAGGCCCGGGCTAGGTGGATTTTTACGAGCGCATATGCCTCCTGTAGATGTCGTTGCGTGGCTTCCGGTGCCGTGGCGGCTCTTTGGTCCCGTCGATCCTCTGGATGCGGTCGGGCTAGATCTCGGCCATGGTTCAGGTAGGCGGGCGTGTGTCCGGTGGCCTCGCTCCAGGCGGTGTTAAATGCATACTGGAGGGCAGATGTATGCTCGTCCCAGGTTTTCTGGTTCCTTCCTACGTATTGCGCGACCATGGTTTTAATGGTGCGGTTTGCTCGTTCGACGGGGTTACACTGGGGTGTGTATGGCGGTGCGGTACGGTGCTGGATGCCGAAGGTCTGTAATACTTTTTTCAACTGCGCCGATTTCAGCTGTGTCCCGTTGTCCGAGATTAGCCTTTGCGTACACTCGTGTCGGTAGACAATCTGGTCGGTGAAGGCCCTCGTGACGTTACTTGCGGTGGCTTTTCGGAGGGGCGTGAGCTCGACCCACTTGGTAAAGCGGTCTTGCATAGTTAGTAACCACGTGTGGCCGCGGTTGGAGCGTGGTAGCGGCCCGACCAGGTCGATAGCGACCTGCTGCCATAGCGCGGTAACCGGGCTGGTGTGGAGGTTCCCGGCCGGCCGTAGTTGGGAGGCCTTGTGGGCCAAGCAGGTGGTACACGAGCGTACGTACCGCGCGATGTCTCGAAACATCCCCGGCCAGTAGTATACCTGGGCAATACGGGCCATGGTTTTAGCGGTTCCCAGATGGCCGGACGCCGGATCGTCGTGGTAACGTTGGAGCAAGGTTTGTCGGTCGGAGGTGGGTACGCATCGCTTCCACTGCTCGTCGGCGGGCATCTCCCGGAAATCCAGGTCGTGTAGGATGTGTCGGTATAAGTGCCCCTCGCGTATCTGATAGTCGGGTCGGTCGGCGGGTCGGGCTCGCACGTCTTGGCTGACCCGACGGTACCAAGTGCACGGCGGCGCCTTTCGCGCTGCGGCGATGTCTGGCTGGCGAGAGAGCGCATCGGCTACCTGGTTCTGAGAGCCCCAGCGGTACTTTCATCTCCATGTCGTGTTGCTGGAGTTCGAAGAGCCAGCGAGCAAGTCGGCCGGATGGGGCTTCCAGGCGTTGGAGCCATTTTAGAGACTGGTGGTCGGTGAGCACGGTGAAGCGGTACCCCTCTAAGTAGTCGCGCATCCGGCGTATCCCCCAGACTACGGCGAGGCATTCTAGCTCGGTTGCGCTGTAGTTCCGTTCGGCTGGGTTGAGGGTTCGGCTGGCATAGACGATAACCCGCTCCCCCTCCGCTAGTTGTTGCGTGAGCACGGCGCCGAGCCCGTGTGCGCTGGCGTCGGTCTGCAGCGTGAACGGTCGACTGAAATCGGGGCACGCCAGCACCGGGGCGGAGGTTAGAGCGCTCTTAAGGCGCTGGAAGGCCTCGCTCTCGGCCTCACCCCAGGACCAGCGCGCGTTTTTGCGCGTGAGGTGCGTCAGTGGTGCGGTGACAGTGGAGAAGTCCACTATGAACCGTCGGTACCAGGATGCTAGGCCCAGAAATCGGCGGACCTGTCGCAGGTTGGTGGGCGCGGGCCAGTTGGCTATGGCGCTTACTTTAGCTGGGTCGGTTCGGATTCCTTGTCGGTCGACGATATGCCCCAGGTATCGGAGGCTGTTCCGGCAGAAATGGCACTTGTCGATGTTGAGTCGGAGCTTGGCGGATCGTAGGCGCCGGAAGATTTCGTCCAGGTGCGTCAGATGGGCGTCGAATGTTGGGCTGGCCATGATGATGTCGTCTAGGTACACCAGGACGTTGGGTTCGAGCTCGGGCCCCAGGATGGAGTCCAGCAGACGTTGGAACGTAGCGGGGGCCGTGTGTAGCCCGAACGGCATGGTCCTGAACTGCATCAGCCCTCTCCCTGGGACGGTGAACGCCGTGGCCGGCCGACTCTCGGGTGCCAGCGGGACTTGCTAATATCCGTTCTTGAGATCGAGCGTGGTTAGGTATTTGGCGCCTCGGAGCTTATCGAGAGTGGCAGTGATGTGCGGCAGTGGGTAGGCGTCCTTTTGGGTTACGTCATTCAGTCTCCGGAAATCGATACAGAATCGATAGGCGCCGTCCTTCTTCTTTACGAGCACGATCGGTGAGCTCCAAGCGCTCTGCGATGGCTCGATTACGCCGGCCTCTTCCATTTTCCGGACTTCTTGGTCGATGACGGCCTGCATGGCCGGATTGCGTGGTCGATACTGCTGTTCGATTGGCTCATTCGTGGTGAGGCGGATCCGGTGTTCCAGGCGGTCCGTCGGTCCGTGTACGGCGTCGAAAGCGGCCAATTCCTGGTTCAGGAAGTTTCTCAGGCGGCGGTCTTCGTCCGCGGTCCGAGGCGTCAACCCGGCCGAGATTTCTCCTACGCTGGGCACCGCGCGGGTGGTGGCTGTCGGAGATGCTGGGAGGGCTACTCCGAGCTTGGCCCATAGGTCAATGCCGATCAGGACGGGTCCGCTGAGGTTCGGCATGACCTGGAATTGATGCGTTACGGTGCGGTCCATCGTGGCGATCGGCAGGTCTATTGTCTGTGTGATAGGTACGGTGGTGCCGTCAGCCAAGTTGATCTGCTGGGTTACCCCCCTAGGGGGTGGCCGCAGTACTTGGCGCGTTTTGCCGTGGCCAGGCTCACAAATGAGACTTCGGAGCCGGAGTCTAGCAGTGCCCATATGTGTCGGTCGAGCACTCGTATCTTTAGATGCGGCCTAGGTGTGAACCTTATTCGGCTGGAGCGAGTCGGGCGGTGGCCGCTGGTTCCCTGGCCCGAAAGGCGTTTCCCGACGGCGGGTGACAGTCGCGGGTGAGCACCCCATCTCGTCCACATGGGGAGCAGAACTTGCGCGGCGGTCTCTTGCAGTCGAGCCGTGTGTGGCCTCGCTGCTTACAGCGCCAGCAACATTCTTCCCGGCTGTATGTGGTGGCGGCGACCGGTGGGCTTGGCATGCTGCGGGTCGGTGGTTGTTCCTCCTTCTGCCGGCGCAGGATCTTCTCGTGCTCGGCCGCTCGGGCGCTTAGCTCGGCGACGCTGGTGGCTTCCGCTGATCGAATGTACATCTGGTAGCTGGAGTGCGTTATTATAGAGTACGCGGGCCTTCTCCCGTGGCGTGTAGCCCCCGGCGCGCCTCATCATCGTGAGCAGGTCCGTGGCGTATTGGTCGAAAGACTCCCCCGGTCTGTATCTTTGTGCTTGAACATCTTGTCGTAGTTGGTCCTGATAGTCGGGTGGGAGGTACTTCAGTCGGAAGGCGGTGCAAAAGGCGTCCCAGGTGGTCCAATCTTCGTGGTTGTTGCGGTACCACAACAAGGAGTTTCCGCGTAGCATTTCCGGTAACCCGAGGAGGAGGAATTCGTCGTCGTAGCGGTAGGATCGCTTTAGCTCTTCTATCCGCTCTATAAACGCGAATGGGTCCTTGCCTTCGAAGCATAGGCCCCACTTTCGGATGCGGTCTAGCATTGCGGTCGGATCGGGTGTAGTCGTTTCGGTGCGGTTGGTGATCGGCTCGGCATGGTCTGGGGTTGGCTCGGCATGGTCTGGGGTTGGCTCGGCATGGTCTGGGGTCGGCTCGGGCCGTACCGGCGTCGTTTCTCCTTTGTTCGGCATGTCGGTGGTGTCGTGTTCGGGGAATAGCGCGGGGTTTTCGGTTACGAAATTTCGCAGTCGATGTCGCAACGCGTCGAGATTCCCGGTACTGTCGAGACCGTGGGTGACTAGAAGAGTCACGAGCTGGACTTTCGTAAGTGCGTATATCCAGGAGATTTTCATTGGGCTGCGCACGCAAGCTGGAGTCTCTACTGGGCAGGTCCCTGTTCGGGCGCCATGTGACGCGGTCACCTCGCTCGACGCTCGGATCGGCTCGTCGGTGTCCGGGTTCGAGAGGAGGGGAGACTCAAGCTTACGAGACACAGTATAGGTAGAAAGAGATAGTTTATTCAGTTAGAGAAAGATAGATACAGCGTGCAGGGTCTGGCGATAGCGTGCGGTGACGGCGGTCGCTGGTAGCAGAATCTGCGTAACGCGCAGGCGCGAAGCGATGGTCGCAAAGCGGTGAGAAGCGCAAGACAAGTGCGGCGTGCAGTCGTTCCCGGTTTTATTTACCTGCGCGGACGGCGCGATTAGAACTAGAGGACTTATTACAAACAGGCCTTATAACTAACGGACTTAGTGCTAGATCGGACTTATTACTAAGCAGGTCGTATAACTAGCGGGCTTATTACTAGGCAGGTCTTATTACTAGCATGCGGTTACAACTAGCGGACTTAGTACGAACAGGCCTTAAGACTAGGATACGATTACAACTAGCGGACTTAGTACTAACAGGCCTTACAGCTAGCAGGTCTAGGACTACGAGACTTAGAACTAGCGGACTTATCTCTATCATGCGATTATATTTACAGCGCGGTCTGTACATGCACTTATTATCTAAGGTTAGGTCAGGCGGCCAGGTATTGCCGGCAGGCTCGAGTGTTACGTCGAGCGCTGCCTAAGCAACGGAAGTCGGTTCAACCCGACGGGGCCAAGTACAACCTTGGCCCGAGGTAGGTAGGAGCCGGTTCAACCCGGCGGGGCTGAGTTCAACCTCAGCCCGTGGAGCGGTCGAGATAGGAATCGGTTCAACCCAACGGGGCCAAGTGCAACCTTGGCCCGAGGTGTAGAGTGCCGGTTCAACCCGGCGGGGCTGAGTACAACCTCTGCCTTTAGAGGTGCTGGATAATGGTGAGATCGGTATCAGGAGCTGGTCGGGATAGGATCTGGTCCCGATGTCTCGGCCGGCCGGGCTTATATACCCGGCCGGCGGCCCCCACTGTGCGTCGTTGGTCCGGCGGTGGGAGCCGGTACCGGATGGGGACCCCGCGAGAGAGATAGCGCGTACCGGTGGGTGGGAGCGCATGCAGAGCGAGATAGCGCGTGCCGGTGAGCGAGAGCGTAACTCGAGAGGGAACGCGCATGCGTTAGGCAATATGGCGGCGGCAGGACAGGTAGAGCTAGGTGGAAATAAGCAAGCCGCGTATGAAGCTATATATATTTATCGGATATTACATGTTAGGCCTGTAGTAACGGCCCTGCCGTTACAAATTTATAAGTACAATTGAATTGAGCTACCTTACACAACATTTTATTGCCAATAAAGTTAACGATGCCAATTCTTCATAAATAAAACTATACTGTATTATTGTGAGATAATATAATATAAGCACATATATATTATTTTTGAACATATATATTATTATTGATAATACAGTTTTCGGTAATTTTATTTTTAGTATATAATGTTCAACAATAATATATATGTGCTTACATCATATTATCTCACAATAATATAGTACAGTTTTATTTATGTAGAATAGGCACTCGTTTATTTTATTGAATCCTATTTAGTATTGTTATAGTTTGCTCCCATGCACATCATACGTCCAGACTTCACGCAATATGCGCTTTTCTTATCTTTTTTAAAATTATTTCTTTTAATATTCTTATTCCAAAAACTGAGCAGGCGCCGTGTCTATAATGACTTTGTGTATATTTCGTTATCTCGTCTTGAAAAGCTGACCTCCAAGGCTCCGTTATAGGATCTGGTTCATAAGGTTCATAATCTTGCACCTCCTTCCTCAAGTGATCATATTTGAAACTTTGCTTACTCCGTGCATTGTAAAACCTTTGAGAACCCAAGTCATTGTATTCGATTATAAGCGCTGGATGGTTACTTCCCTCTATTTGTATGTGAGGAAAAGAACAGAATTGTAATATTTAATTTAGTTTACATATCTGGTTTTATATATGCTACTCAATATTTTATATGTGCTAATTAATTGTACTTACTGTCTGTTACTGCCAAATCTCTATAATCCAATATGTTACGCTGTTTTGCAAAGCTCTTCAGCTAGGATTGCATACGGTATAAGACCGTATGCAATTCCAGCTGAAGAAATCCCAGCTATAAAAGTATACCGGTCTTCTCGAAAAGATTGATTTTGCTTTATCCTGCAAATAAGCGCTATAATTTAGATAATATTCAGATATAATCAAGAAATATACTTATAAAACAATAAATAAACATGTATAAGCATGTTTGAGATTGCATTAAATTTCAGTTAAATTAATTTCTTCTTTGTCACATGGGCTTCGCATTATTATTCCATCGCGATCAAAGTCGAAAAACAATGTTCTTATCGCTATTATTATTTAAGGTTTTTTGGTGTTTTTTGACTTTTGAAGCCCATGTGACAAATAAGTTCTACACGAAAACACGCAAACAACTTTGTCGGTTAGCCGCGCGATAAACGGCTGCCGGCACGCGCGAGGCCGTGACGTAGCCCGTGACGCACGGGCCACTGGCCTATCACTCGCCCCGAATCTCATCTCGCGCCGATATTTCAATGAGCGGCCAATAAAGTTTGGCGCCGCGTTGAATCTTCGAACCGAACTCGGAGGTTCAAATCTATTGGCAGCGAGAGAGAAAAGATTCGCTATAAAAGGGCCCGCTCGGAAGTTACAGAGAGAGAGTCACTCGCTTACCGCATATAGTTACACCGCATAGACACTCGCTTACCGCATATAGTTACACCGCATAGACACTCGCTTACCGCTTACGACAACCGCTATTCTCTTGTGAAACCGCTTACGACAACCGCTATTCTTTTTTGTGAAACCGCCTATAACCGACCGAACTTTTATCAGGAACTTTATGTATAATTTGTAATCGTGTTAATTATTTTGTTATAATTAAAAACGTGAATTGTACTCGCGAGATTTATTTGCCGCGAACCAAAAGATCCTCGCGCACACTTTCCGAATTTCGCCTCGCTCTCGAACATTTTCTGGTCCTTCGAGCCGGATTCATCGCCGGCATCCGCGAGTTTGTGAGTGAGACCTGAAAAAGGAAAGACAAACGTTACAAAATGTGCGCAGACTTAAATAATTTGCTGCAAGCTCAACGCGACATCCACGGTCGCATGTCAAGGTCGGTGGAAAATCTACGGAAACTAGGCGCAGCTGGCATCAACCTCGGCAGCATCGAGGCCCGAATCAAGATCCTGGATCAACTGTGGGCCAAGTTCGAGACACAGCATGAGCTCATCCGCACCAGCTATAAGGAGAGATACAGCGAGAGTGAGTACGCGACTACCTTTGTTGATGCCGTAGAAAATACTTACGTTCAACAACGCGGCAAGCTCGCCGAATATGCTGAGCAGCACCGAGCTGCTCCTCCTCCTTCGGTGGAGTCTAACGAGCAGCAAAGTAGCGATCGCTCGTTAAAAACCGCGTTGCCAAAGATCAAGTTACCTCCGTTCTCAGGCGCGTATGAAGACTGGCCGTCCTTCCGCGATTTATTCCTGTCCGTGATCGGTACAAATTCCGCTGTTTCTCCAATCGAACGGTTCCATTATTTGCGTTCGTGCCTGCAAGGACCTGCGGAAAAATTGATACGTCCGTTAGCGGTTACCGGGGAGAATTACGAGCGCGCTTGGGCAATCTTGAAAAAGCACTTTGAGAACAAAAAGGAACTCATTCGGTCAAACTTTGCCACATTCTCCGCCGTATCAAAAATGAAGGGCGAAACCGCGGAGGAACTAAGCCGCGTTTATCACGCCGTAACGACCGCCGTGAACGCGCAAGAGAGCATCGGGCGGCCGATTGAATCGCACGGGATGGACCTATTTAATCACTTGGTCGTTGAACTGTTCGATGCGCGCACTAGGCTCGAGTGGGAATCATCCACGAGCGATTCATTCGAGCCTCCGAATCACGAAACATTATTGAATTTTATCACTAAGCGAATGCTCACGCTTAACGCTGCGAAACCGAAAACCGTCAAGGTCTCCGGAGACTCATCGAAGCCCGCGAAAACTCACTTCACTAGACACGAATCCAACGCGGCACAGTGCGTCTTGTGCAAGGAGCGACACGCGCTCATGGTGTGCGGGCAGTTCAAAGCGAAGCCCGTCAACGAACGTCGGTCCTTCGTCGAAGCGCATCGATTGTGCTACAACTGCCTCGGCAGTCATCCGGTTGCGAGGTGTCAATCAACCAGGAATTGCTGGTCTTGCAAGGGGCGACATCATTCAATGTTGCACGATGCGTACGCGACCTCGAAGACCACCGACGCAACCGCACTCTCCGCAATCAAACCAAGCGATGACCGCAAAGCGATTCTTCTCGCGACCGCGCGCGTTCTCGTCGCTGACCGCTACGGAGAGCCTCATTCCGTTCGCGTCTTAATCGACCAGGGATCCGAGGTATCCATCATCACCGAATCGCTGGCGCAACGCCTACGCCTCCCGCGAAATCACTCTTCAGTGACGATCTTCGGGATCGGCGGATCGCTGTCCGGCACTTCACGTGGAAAGGTAGCGCTCAAAGTCACGTCTAGAGTGACCGGAGAGACGTGCTCCGTTGTCGCCTTCGTGCTTCCGCGCCTCTCTTCGTATCGAAGTTCCACACCGCAAAACCGCAAAAGATGGCCTCATCTCCAGGGACTGCCGTTAGCCGACCCGGAATTCATGGCCACCGATCCCGTCGAGTTGCTTCTCGGAGCCGAGATCTGCTCGGCAATCTTCAAGGATGGAATCCGCAAGGGTGGACCGCAAGCTCCCATGGCACAGAACACCATCTTGGGATGGATTCTGTCGGGAGGATGCAGCGTTGCGACGCTGCATGGACACCTTCACACACTCCAGTGCACCGCAGATCACGACCTCACAACGATGGTCCGCCGCTTTTGGGAGCAAGAGGAAGTGCCGCTCGCTCCCACCGCTCTCGCACCCGAGGAAGAAAGGTGCGAGAATTTCTTCGTGCAAACGCACACACGCACGAGTGATGGACGGTACGTCGTTCGGCTGCCGTTCGCCACTACCCCAAGGAACCTCGAAGAAACTCGCCAGCCAGCCGAGAGACTGCTGACCGCAATGGAGCGGAAAAGCAGCCGGGACTCTCGATTCGGCGACCTCTACCGCTCGTTCATGCTGGAGTATGAGCAACTGAAACACATGAGCGAAATTAATGAAGGGTCAACCACAACTGACACGGACAACAGGATCTGTTACCTACCACATCACGGAGTGCTGCGCGAATCAAGCATCACCACCAAACTTCGCGTGGTCTTCAATGGGTCGCAGAGCATCCGGTCAGGAGAATCACTAAACTCGCAGCTCCTAGTGGGAGCTAACCTTCTTCCCGCGCTCGCCGACATCCTCCTCCGCTGGCGATGGCATCGTTATGCCATCGTGGCGGACATCGAGAAGATGTACCGCCAAATTCTCGTGCACCCCGACGACCGTGACTTCCAGCGCGTGCTTTGGCGTCGCGACAACACGCGTGAGGTTCAGGAATACCGCTTGAATACTGTAACATACGGTCTCGCGTGCGCGCCATTCCTCGCGATTCGAACTCTGCGCCAGCTCGCCGACGACAAAGAGTCTCGCTTTCCTCTCGGTGCCGCCGCTCTTCGACGAGACTGTTACGTCGACGACATCGTATCGGGCGCTAACACGAAGTCAGAGGCAGCAACGCTGCAGCACGAACTCCGCGGACTTTGCATGGCGGGCGGGTTTCCGTTGCGAAAATGGGCCTCCAACTGCGAGGAGATCCTCACCGGAGTCCCGCAGGAGCACCGGCTCCTCAAGGCTCAGCACACCTGGGAGGATGAGCTCCATCCCACCCTGGGTCTCCGATGGCATGAGCGTAACGACCATTTTGCGTTCGCGATCCAACCCCGCACGACCACCGAATATACGAAGAGGCGAGTCCTCGCAGAAACAGCTCGTCTCTTCGATCCGCTAGGCTGGCTCGCTCCAGTCATTATTCGCGCGAAGATCCTAATCCAATCCGCTTGGCTACAAGGACTGGATTGGGATGCTCCGCTTCCACCATCCGATGCCCAACTGTGGCAACTCCTCCTCGAGGAGCTTCCGCAACTCGAACAAATACGGGTTCACCGCTGGCTTCGCACGGGAGAAGAAGCCTCAACTCTCCAAATACACGGTTTCGCGGATGCCTCTGAAAGAGGCTACGCCGCCGCCGTGTATCTCCGCACCGTAACCGACGGCACCGCGACGATCCACCTCCTAGCTGCAAAGAGCAAAGTGGCTCCAATTAAACAAATTTCGTTACCGCGCCTTGAACTTTGCGCTGCATCTTTATTAGTAACGCTTACTCACCATCTCCGCATTGTGTTGAGTCTTTTTGCAGCGCCAATATTTCTATGGTCCGACTCCAAGGTCACCCTCTATTGGATTCAAGGACACGCCTCGAGGTGGAAGACGTATGTGGCCAACCGAGTCGCCCAGATCCAAACGCTGCTCCCGGAGGCCCAGTGGAGACACGTACCTGGACGAGAGAACCCGGCCGACTGCGCATCAAGAGGAATAGCTCCCAGCGAGCTGGTCCATCATCAACTGTGGTGGACTGGCCCCAACTGGCTGCTGAAGGACGAACGCTGCTGGCCGGAAAAGAACCTGGAGGCTCCCAAGGGCGAACCGCCCGAAAAGAAAGCGTCCACGCACCACGCCGCCGCCAACGAGGAATCTGAGCCCGAAAATTTGCGCAGATTTTCCTCTCTGCACCGGCTGCTCAGGGTGACAGCATGGTGCCTTCGATGGCGACGCCCAACCGCTCACAAACATATTCCAGGCGACGCTAAACCAAAGCCGGTTCTCGAACCGGCCGAGCTCGAAGAAGCACTGCATCGATGGCTACGCATGGTGCAGTCACTTCACTACGCCGACGACTTCACCGCACTGACACCCGGACACTTTCTCATCGGCGCCCCGCTTCTCGCCACACCGGAGCCATCGCTGACCGAACAAAGGGACACGCACATATCGCGATGGCAACTGGTGCAAAAATTGAGGGACCATTTCTGGCAAAGATGGTCCCGAGAATACCTGCACGGACTTACCTCTCGACCAAAATGGCTGGAATCCGAGGCGGCTCCCAACATCGGCACGCTGTGCTTACTCCGCTCCGAGACAACCCCGCCAAGCCGATGGCCCCTCGCCCGCATCATCAAACTGCATCCCGGAGACGACGACATCGTACGCGTGGTGACCATCCGGACACCCACCACAGAGCTCATCCGACCACTCACCAAGCTCGTGCTGCTGCCCAGCATCACCGAGACATAAACGACCACAGAAAACCGCACTCTTGTACACTAGTTATAAGAAATAAAAAAATAAATGTAGAATAGAATTTAATCCGACGGGCCGTGCCGCGTTCATGCTTACATTTCGTCAAAATTCACTTTGTACTTACGTTAATTCTCTCTTTTCATCTTCGCTGCCACGCAATCACCGCACTTCAAAAAATAGTCAAATTTACAACCGCACGCACGAATGCATGGCCTTCTGCCAACACACTTTAACTTCAACTGTTCACTTGCATTAATTTCTCATTGTAAATTATTCATTCATCACATAAACTCAATAACACCGCACTCGTGCGTAACCTTACGCGACGCGATACACAACACATTCTGAATGAGCGCATCTCCCCGCACTCCCGCTCGCCACCCCGCTTCACTCGATCACGAATTCCAGATCGAACGCGCTAATCAATCGAACTTTATGGGCTAAGTCGCGACACCTGTTCCTTGGCACGCGAATTTATTTCGGCACGGAGTGCCGAGGCGGGCGGGAATGTTTGAGATTGCATTAAATTTCAGTTAAATTAATTTCTTCTTTGTCACATGGGCTTCGCATTATTATTCCATCGCGATCAAAGTCGAAAAACAATGTTCTTATCGCTATTATTATTTAAGGTTTTTTGGTGTTTTTTGACTTTTGAAGCCCATGTGACAAATAAGTTCTACACGAAAACACGCAAACAACTTTGTCGGTTAGCCGCGCGATAAACGGCTGCCGGCACGCGCGAGGCCGTGACGTAGCCCGTGACGCACGGGCCACTGGCCTATCACTCGCCCCGAATCTCATCTCGCGCCGATATTTCAATGAGCGGCCAATAAAGTTTGGCGCCGCGTTGAATCTTCGAACCGAACTCGGAGGTTCAAATCTATTGGCAGCGAGAGAGAAAAGATTCGCTATAAAAGGGCCCGCTCGGAAGTTACAGAGAGAGAGTCACTCGCTTACCGCATATAGTTACACCGCATAGACACTCGCTTACCGCATATAGTTACACCGCATAGACACTCGCTTACCGCTTACGACAACCGCTATTCTCTTGTGAAACCGCTTACGACAACCGCTATTCTTTTTTGTGAAACCGCCTATAACCGACCGAACTTTTATCAGGAACTTTATGTATAATTTGTAATCGTGTTAATTATTTTGTTATAATTAAAAACGTGAATTGTACTCGCGAGATTTATTTGCCGCGAACCAAAAGATCCTCGCGCACACTTTCCGAATTTCGCCTCGCTCTCGAACATTTTCTGGTCCTTCGAGCCGGATTCATCGCCGGCATCCGCGAGTTTGTGAGTGAGACCTGAAAAAGGAAAGACAAACGTTACAAAATATATATACAAAATTGCAATCGACTTACTCGATAGAACCAAATATATTTTCTTGCTATTAGGTGTACAAATAAGTTTCCGCCGTTTGACAAAAGTTGGCGCCACCAGTAAGTTATGGTTAAAATTGTCAGATGTAAAACGTCCTTATCGTAAGATTGGACATCAGTCAATAACATAACCTCAAAATATTAGTGAATTTTTATCAGTATAATATATTCTTTTGTGTGCGAAAATGTCGAGTTTTGAGCCGAATAAGCGTCATTTGCGGAAACTTTTGATTTACTTCTTCAATTTGAAGAAATCTGCAGCTGAGGCGTATCGATTGCTTGTAGAAGCATATGGTGAGGCTGCCTTAAGTGAGAGAAGTTGTCGTGAGTGGTTTCAAAAGTTTAAGAACGGTGAATTTGACATCGAAGACAAAGAACGTATCGGAAAGCCGAAAGTGTATGAAGTCGCGGAATTGGAAGCATTATTCGATCAAGATTTGTGCCAAACGCAAGAAGAACTTGCACTTACATTGGGAGTGACTCAACAAGCAATTTCACATCGGTTGAAATCATTGGGATTGATTCAAAAACAAGGAAATTGGGTTCCATATGAACTGATGCCGAGAAACGTTGAACGCCGATTGTTCACAAGTGAAATGCTGCTTGCCAGGCATAAACGAAAGGGTTTTCTGCACCGTATAGTCACTGGTGATGAAAAATGGATCCACTATGATAATCCAAAAAGGAAGAAATCATGGGGACCACCTGGCCATGCTTCAACATCTACAGCTAAGCCAAATATTCATGGGAAAAAACTCTTGTTATGCATTTGGTGGGATCAGCTTGGTGTCGTGTATTATGAGTTGCTCAAACCGAACGAAACCATTACTGGGGCTGTCTACCGAACACAATTGATGAGATTGAGTCGAGCACTCAAGGAAAAGCGCGCCCACTACTCCAGACACGACAAAGTTATTCTCCTGCATGATAATGCTCGTCCACATGTTGCGGCGCCGGTCAAAACCTATTTGGAAACACTCAATTGGGAAGTTTTACCCCACCCGCCGTATTCACCAGACATTGCTCCTTCTGATTTCCTCATGTTTAGATCGATGGCGCATGGCCTATCTGAGCAACACTTCACATCATATGAAGATACCAAAAATTGGGTCGATTCGTGGATAGCCTCAAAAGATGAAGCATTCTTCCGACGCGGTATCCGTATGCTGCCAGAAAGATGGGAAAAAGTAGTGGAAAGCGATAGACAATACTTCAAATAAAACATTAGGTTCCGTTCTTTCACAATAAATGCCCAATTTTTGATAAAAAACGGCGGAAACTTATTTGTACACCTAATATATAACTTTAACCTTATTATATCTTGACGTCGCGATGCTATCGCGTACCGCACTACCGCGTCGCTTGATACGTATCATATACGTATGCACGCACATACACATTGTCTCTCAAGGCGTATTTGCACACTCAAGTAAATAATCATACATGAGCGCTGCAAACGCGCCTTGAGGGACAAAATCGCTTTGCGTGTGTGCGTGCGAGCATACGTACGTGAGAGTCTAAAACTTATCTTCTTATTATTATTATGATAATGATGAAGAACGAAAAATGTCACAATTCTGACATACGATCATCATTTCTCGAGATTGACTGCACCAATCTTATTCGAACCGGTCGCAATCGAAAGCTTATATTCACATTATATAATAAAAGTGCCATTAGATTTTTTATTACGGCTTTAGTTATTAAAATATCTTAATCGAAAGTTTACTAGACCTAAAATTCCGGATAAGCTACTTGGTAGCGTCGCAGCCCCTGTACATAGGCAAACCGTTGACAAGCTGGAACGAATTTTTATATATACTTGGCGTCGCGACGCTACCGCGTCGCTTGATAAAGACACAAAGTAAAGAGAGAATATACGTTTTATTTTTTTTATTATATTAATATATTTTTTTGTTTTCAGCCCGAAGTGCGACTAGCCTGCCGGACCATAGGCCTGCCGGGTTATCGGCGACGGCGACGGCAACGGCGGCGATGCCGGCCGGGATCACGGCGACCAGGACGGCGACGTCCAGGACGACGACGGCCAGGACGACGACGGCCGGGGCGGCGACGGCCGCGCCCACGACGGCCGGGGTGGCGACGGCCGGGGTGGCGACGGCCGTGCCCATGACGGCTGGGGCCGCGACGGCCGGGTCCACGGCGACCGGGACCAGGATGGCAGGGGTTACGACGGCGACGGCGACGTCGCCCTTGCAAAGAGGATCCTTCCTCTCCAAAAGGGGGCGCGATGAAAGGAAGGTTAGTTAAAATTAGGCAAAAAATATATGTATATATAATATTGACATCGACACGATCAAATACATATGTATATGTATAAATGCGGGTATGTATCTGATGTGATGGTAATAATGACGACAATAATTAATACTGTTGTAAATTTTTTTTCTTGGTTAGCCGCTACATAAAGACAAATTTGTTGTGTTGTTTTTGCATAGTTACATACATGTATACATGTAAGCAATTAATTAAAAACAAGACAAAAAATTTGTCTTTATGTAGCGGCTAACCAAGAAAAAGATTTACAACAGTATTATCGAATTAATTATTGCCGTCATTATTAGCATCACATCAGATACATACTCGCATTCATATACACACGTATTTGATCGCATCAATCGATGTCAATATTATATATTGTTGCGTCCGCGGATCGGAATCGAGATAAATCGAATCACGCAAGACACAACCGGCACTCACACTCCGCGTCGTAAATAATAACTCTTAGTTATGAAAGAACAAGAACTTTAATGAAACAGAACTATATAACTATTCACAGAAATAGAGAACAAAGAATATCGTTAATAATCTTAAACACGTCCGCGCGGATTGACATCCGTCACGAAACTAAGATGGCGACCGAAAACAACATGTTCGCCGTTGTTTAACAGCAAACTCCCCGGCAACGTGCTTAGAGACGATCTCTCGAAGATGGGCATAATCCAAGGATGCAACATTGCCCTCCCTCTTCAAAATTGTCGTCTCGACAATCAGAAATGGAGAGAAATATTCCACCAGTGCATAACGACTCCAGGGTTCCGACGAATCTTCCTGCTCTACCTTGAACTCCTGTCCAAGTTACCGAGCGATACGCCATCTTGGACCCAACCGCCTATCAGCACATTTCAATGTCGATTCCAGGGTTCCGACGAATCTTTCTGCTCTACCTTGGACTCCTGTCCAAGTTACCGAGCGATATGCCATCTTGGACCAATCGATTATCAATGTTCCTCCCGATTTTGCGTACTGGTATCTTTCGTACTGTGCCTCTCGAACTCCGGAAATCTCTCCTCTTAACGTTGTTGTCGAAAATCTTCGGACAAGAGGGGGGTATCTACTGTGGACCCGACATTCTCCAAAGAGGACTCCTCAAGCCCCTGCCTCGGCATTCGCCCTAAGACCCGACGGGAAAACCACAGCTCAAAAACCGCGGGTGAGGCAGTCTTCAGAAATAAGATGTTCAAATTCTCTCATCTCAAAATGTTCCACGAATTCAATCTTGAACAGCTCTCGCTGAACAAACACAAAACCAAATAACACACTTATCAACAAAACAAATATCCTAATAATCACACACATAATAATTGTTTTAATATTTCCCTCTTAAAAATCTAAACATTATTCCTTATTGGGTTCCGATAACTTTCTTAACTAAAAATCTGTCTCTCATAAAATGGAGCTAACCTATCAGCATGAACAACTTTACTCCTATGCCTATTCGATTTCCGAATACCAAAAACAACATCACTAAGTTTTTTCACTATTTTATAGGGACCTTCCCAATTACTCTGTAATTTAGGAGCCCTTCCTTTAATCCTCCTAGGGTTATAGAACCAAACATTTTGACCAACATCAAAATGAATTTGACGAGCTTTCTGATCATAACGCGCCTTTGACCGAAATGATCTAATATCCAAATGCTGTCGAGTATCTCTATGAATATCCTCTAATTTTTCCTTCAATTCTCTGACATAACTCCCAATCGAAACTTCTTATCCTAGCACTGGAGGATTTCCTCGTAATAAATCCAACGGTAATCTTAAATCTTGTGCAAAATATAATTCCGCTGGAGAGACACCGGTAGCTTCATGTCTCGAAGAACGATAGGCCAATAAATACATTGGAATCCAATTATCCCAATCTTTCTGATTTTCGGAAATAAATTTCGCCAAATAATCTAGGATTGTCTGATGATGACATTCAACTTGTCCATCCGATTGAGGGTGTAATGCAGTTGTCCTAGTTTTCTTCACTCCTAACAAATATGCCATTTCTTTAAAAATTTTGGACTCAAAACTTTTTCCCTGATCAGTGTGGACTTCCAGAGGAACACCATGACGAGAAACAACCTGATTCACAAAAGCTTCTGCCACGGTATTGGCTCTAATATTCTTTAACGGAAGTGCTTCAGCCCATTTTGTAAAGCAATCAATCACCACTAATAAATATCGATTTCCTGATGAAGTAGTAGGAAGAGGACCAAGCACATCCATTTGAACTCTTTCAAATGGAGCTCCTACATTATAAACCTGCAATGGAGATTTCCCTTTTCCAGATGGACCTCTCTTTTCTATACAAACTTTACAAGAGCGGCACCAATCTTCCACATCATGCTTGCAAGTTACCCAATAAAAACGTTTTCGAATTTTTTCGAATTTTTTATTTATCCCAAAATGTCCACCGGATGCGGAATCGTGGGCCATTTCTAATATCTGATTGATGCCCCTCCTTGGAACAACGATCTGCAAAACAATAGATTTTAAATTCGGAGCCTCCCATTTCTTAAACAAAACTCCATCCTGTAAAATTAAAGCATCCCAATAGGACAAATAAATTTTCGCTGAAATATCTTGAATAGCGATTTCCTGTCGAAGAGGACGCCTTCCAGACTCTTTTGCCCGAATAAAAATTGCAATTGTAGGATCCTCTAACCGTTTCCTTCTCCACTCCTCTAAATTATCCCCTCCCAAGACTATCCTGGCAACCAAATTTTCCTTTGATTCAATTTTAACACAATAAGCGCATCCTTCCTCTACGCAAGGTCGTCTCGACAAACCATCAGCATTCTGATGAAGTCGCCCCTTTCGATGAATAATCTCAAATTCATACTGCTGTAATCTTTCTATCCACCGAGCCAGTTGACCTTCCAATTCCTTGAAGGACCATCGAAGAGAACTGTGGTCCGTCCGTATTAGAAATTTCCTTCCATATAAATAATGATGAAAAGATTTCATCGATTCCACAATGGCCAATAATTCTCTTCGCGTCACACAATAATTCCTCTCCGATTTACTCAAGACTCGATTGAAATAAGCAATGACTTTTTCAGTACCTCCTTGACTTTGCGATAAAACTGCCCCTATTCCATGATTTGAAGCGTCAGTATCCAGAATAAACTCCCCTTGCTCCGTGGGAAAAGATAAAACTTGCGAAGAAGCTAACTTTTGTTTTAACCTTTCAAAAGCTTCTTGACAAGCTTGAGTCCACTCCATTTTAACCTGACTTTCAGTCAGTGTAAACAAAGGTTTTGCTATCAATGAAAACCCTTTTACAAATTTCTTATAGTACGAACAGAACCCTAGAAAACTTCGCACTTGTCTCTTAGTTCGAGGAATAGGCCAATTCTTTACAACAGAAACTTTTTCGGGATCCGTAGTAATTCCCAATTCAGAAACAATATGGCCAAGATATTTCACCTGTCTTCCTAAAAGAGAACACTTCTTCGGATTAATTTTCAAATTATTTGAACGGAAACGAAAAATACCGTCCTCAAATTAATCATCATATCCTCAAATGTCTTGCTGAAAACAATAACATCATCTAAATAAACTAAACAAATTTTAAATAAAATTTCTCGCAAAACTCTTTCCATTAACCGCTCAAAAGTCGCTGGAGCATTACACAAACCGAATGGCATTACGGTAAACTGCCATAACCCATTTCCTATGGAAAATGCCGTTTTTTCCCTATCCTCAGATCGAACTTTAATCTGCCAGTACCTGCTTTTCAAATCCAGAGTAGAAAACCAAGAATTCCCTGACAAACGATCCAAGATATCTTCAATGCGTGGCAGTGGATAAGAGTCCTTGACTGTAATAGCATTTAATTTCCTGTAATCTACACAAAATCTTAACAAACCGTCCTTTTTCTTTACTAATACTACAGGAGAAACCCACGGACTCCGAGATTCTTCTATCACCCCTTGTGATTTCATTTCTTGAATAATTTGATCTACCTTTCCTATGAGGTGTATAGGAACTCGACGTGGAGCTTGCTTAATAGGCACAGAATCCTTAATTTTAATACTGTGCTCCACAACTCCACAATTCCCTGCAGTAATCTCCTCCGAGAATACATTCTGGAATTCATTTAAGAATTCAGCAAAAATACCCTTCTTCTCAGAATTCAAATTCCCCGAATTCTCCTTAAAAAGTTCCTTCAAGAAATTAGAAACACCTTTTGTTGAATCTATACGGGAACAAGAAAATTCCTCACAATCCTGTCGTACAAAATTTCCGAAATCTGAATCAAAAACTCTTTCCAAATTAATCATCCCAAGGAAATCAGTACCAAGAATACAATCATCCGAAATTTTAGCTACTAACATAGGAACGTCCAAAGAATATTTTCCCAATTCTACCTTTACAACGACTTTATAAGAAATTATTACCGTTTCCCCTGTCGGATACCTTAAATTACAATAATTTTCATCAACCTTCCGACTAAGCCCCTCGACCAATCTCTCATTTAAAATAGAAATATCGGAACCCGTATCAATTTTGAACATATAAAATTTTCCGTCAATTTTTCCCCTATAACTAAACAAATTTTTCATAATCTTATTTACAGAAGAACATTTATAAGTCACTTTCGGGGCATTAACTTTGTTAGCCGAACTCGACCCGAAAAGCTCGACTAAACCTTGTTCCTCGCTTCTTAAAGCGGGACATTTCGATTGAAAGTGTCCCTGTGCTCCACATTGCCAACATTCTTTATTCTGCACAAAATTTCTTCGAGCTTTATTAAAATATTTACTTTTCTCAAAATTTTTACTTTCTTCCATTTTCTTTGTATTTTTATTATTTTTGTCATACATAAATTTATTTTTTCCATTTTTAAATTTATAATTATTTCTTTCATCTTCCTTTTTGTAAAAACTATTCTCCTGTATAACTCTAACTGCCATAGCCCTCTCTATAGCCAATTTTAAAGATGTTACATTTTCCAATTGAAGTGTGCGCTTAATAAATCCATCTGACAGCGCCGCGATAAATTGCGCGCAAGCAATTTTATCCCTTACTTCCTGTGTACATTCGGGATAAGCAAATCGTGACAATCGTTCTAAATCTGCACCCAATGTCGCCAAATCCTCTGAATCTTTTTGCTTTCTATTGGAAAACTGGGTGTAATATGTTTGGGCTAAATATCCTTCCCCAAAACGCAATTCTAACCTCGATTTTAACTCTTCGAACTTTAAATCTTCAATTTCAAAAATTCCGTCCAATACGGAACGCGCCTTTCCCCTTAAGCATGATGCCAAAACAACCGTTTTCACCGAATTAGACCATCTCTCGCGTCCACCTCTCTGTCGTTAACATTTGCTGGTCCTTCAAGCCGGATTCTCTGTGTCCGGTGCCGGTACGTGGAGTTAGGTGAGTGCCAGTGGTGAGTTCTTTTGTGTTTCTCCGAAGAACTTGCATCTAAAACCTCAAGATGAGTAAGGACATGGAAGCTTCAATCAGTATGCAGTTCGACCTCTACGGGCGCATCGCTCGCTCGTACGAGAACTTGAAAAAAGTAGGCTCTGCTCACTATACGATCGGCTTAGTGGAAGCGCGTCTACAAGCCCTCGAATCCAACTGGGAAAAATTCGACATTCAACACGACAAGCTCCTCGCCGCATACAGGGACGCCCTGGCAGAACATGACTACCTGAAGAAGGACATGCAGTCCCTTACGGAGGAAGCTTACATCGCACAGAAGAGTATGTTCCTTGACATACTCTGCTCCCTTAAGAATAAGGTCAGCGCGGAAGCACCTGCCGTCGGCGCGAATCCCTTGCAGACATCGCGCACGACTTTGCCGCGGATCCAGCTGCCACAATTCTCGGGTCGGTACGAAGAGTGGCCTTCCTTCAGGGATCTCTTCAACTCACTCATCGTGAAAGATGCCTCCACAGCTCAAGTCGAAAAGCTTCATTACTTGAAGACCTGCTTGAAAGGTGAGGCGGAACTATTAATACGCAGTTTGCCGACGACAGCCGAGAATTTCGATCGCGTGTGGAAAATCCTGACAGGATATTACGAGAATAAACGTCTTCTAGTTCTTACCTTTCGCGATTTTCGGCTCTTCAGAAACTCAAAAGTGAATCCGCTACCGAATTGAGAAAATTATATCACGGCGTAATGAGCACCGTCAGCGCTCTCGAAAGCATCGGACGGCCGATAACGCGCGGCGAGGCTCTCTTCGTTTATTTCGTCGTGGATCGCCTTGATTCCCGGTCGCATCGCGAGTGAGAAAGTTCTATCAGTGATGCGACGGAACCTCCGTCGTATACCGCGTTGCAACAGTTCATAGACCATCGGCTTCATACGCTCGAATCCTTGCAGTTTAGTCAACCGGAGACTAGCCCTGCGAAATCAAGTCTAAATTCGGGGCGTCCGACGCGCGTACTTCACGCTCGTAAACCCGCGAGCAAACGCGGACAGTGCTCTATCTGCAGTCAAGATCACTACATCATGTTTTGTGACGGCTAGAAGGCCAAGACCGCCGCGGAAAAGAGACAACACGTTGAAGCTAACAATCTTTGCTTCAACTGCTTCGGCAAGCACAAACTAAGTGAGTGTACTTCGCAGAAAACATGCTCATCGTGTCGCGCGCGTCACCACACGACGTTGCATGATACATTTAAAGTAAGCGAAGTCGCGACATCCTTGCACTTCGCGCAGCGGTCTCAAGAAGCAACAGTGCTTCTAGCTACAGCTTGCGTTCGCGTAACAGATCAAGACGGGGTCGTGCACATCGCGCGTGCCCTCTTAGATCAGGGCTCCGACTCGTCGATGATCACGTCTTCACTGGCACGACGATTGCGATTAGTTCGCCAAGCAGCTTCTATCCGAATAATCGGCGTTGGTGGGAAGCCGTCGGGTCGTGTTAACAGCCGAGTCAAGTTCCAGATATTACCTCAAGGACGAGGACCGCCGATAACGGTGACGGCAATGGTCTTTCCTCAGATCACCAACGTAAGCGGAGGGTGTAAAGGAGATCGACGAGCGTGGACACACCTCCGAGGACTAAAGCTCGCCGACCCTGACTTTAAGGAACCGGACCCGTTGGACATCCTGCTGGGCGCGGATGTCTACGCCGAAATCCTCCAGCCAGGCCTTCGGAAGGGAGCTCCCCACGAACCTATAGCTCAACGGACGTCATTAGGTTGGGTTCTGTCTGGACCCGCGGGAACAACTGGCGAAACGATGCAGCGCAACGCTCAGTCGTACCATTGCCAAACGGACGAAGATTTGTCTTCTCTCGTAAGTAAATTCTGGCAGTAAGAAGAACTGCCCGTCTCTGGCTTACTTACTCCAGAGGATCAAGAGTGTGAAAATTTCTACAACGAAACACACGCTCGCACTGCTGAGGGACGATACGTCGTTCGGTTGCCGGTCGTCGCGCCGCTGCCGGACCTCTCTTCAACGCGTTTTTCCGCTCAGCGAGTACTCTCCGGCATGGAGAAAAGATTTGACAGGGATCATCGCCTGCATCAACTCTACGAAGACTTCATGCAACAGTATGAAGCCTTGGGCCCAGTGAGTCAATCAGAACCAACCGGAGAGCGCGTGAGCTACCTGCCCCACCACGGAGTCATGCGAGAGTCGAGTACCTCGACAAAGCTATGCATCGTCTTCAGCGGCTCAACGACCACAGCTTCAGGCGATTCGCTCAACCGACGCCTCCTGGTCGGTCCTAATTTGCTGCCTCCTTTCTGCGATGTGCTTCTTCGATGGCGTCGACATCGGTACGTGATGGCCACAGACGTGGAAAAAATGTACCGTCAGATTTTGGTCCATCCTGACAACCGTGACTTGCAAAGGATCATATGGCGCTACGACAGGCAGGCCGATTTCCAGGAATACCGTCTGAATACGGTTACTTACGGGCTATCCTGTGCGCCCTTTCTGGCTATGCGTACTCTTCAACAACTCGTCAGCGACGAAGAGCAGCGATATCCTATAGGAGCATCCGTTATCCGCAGCGACGTCTATATGGATGACGTCCTCACGGGTGCCGCCACCCTCGACGAGGCTCAGGAGCTTCAGCGCCAGCTGACAGGACTCTGCACGGCGGGCGGCTTCCCTCTACGGAAATGGTCGGCGAACGAGTCTTCTATACTTGCGGAAGTGCCTATCGAACATCAAATGCAACGTGAGCCTCGGGCCTGGCGACCACACGAAACCCACGCCACACTCGGACTTCAATGGCATCCCGGGACGGACTGCTTCTCATTCGCCACGCGGACGATCGCGGTGGCGAACATAACAGAGCGATCAGTTCTCTCCTTAACAGCGCGACTCTTCGACCCGCTAGGATGGCTAGCGCCCGCTGTTGTGAACTGTAAAATCGCCTTTCAGGTTACCTAGTTGCAAGGCATCGATTGGGACGATCCCCTCGACGAAGCATCCGCCAAACGGTGGCAAGATTATCAAAACGAGCTCCCCCTGCTCGAACAAATCCGGATACCTCGGTGGATCGGCCCGCGCTCGCTCGATGGCGAGGCTGAGCTCCACGGGTTCACCGACGCTTCCGAGCGTGCCTACGCTGCCTTCATTTACTTGAGGACCGAAATCAACAATGAGTGGCACACTTGCTTGATAGCCGCTAAAACTAAAGTCGCTCCTATTCGACAGATTACTCTACCTCGTCTGGAACTTAGCGCTGCCGCTCTCCTCGCCCGGCTTGCTGCACACATTCGGACAACGCTCGACTTATCCAAGACCCCAATGCACCTTTGGTCGGACTCCACGGTCGCTCTAGGTTGGATACGGGGACATTCCTTACGCTGGAAGAATTATGTCGCCAACCGCGTGGCCGAAATCCAGACTACTGTTCCTGGCGCACCATATCCCTGGACGGGATAATCCAGCTGACTGCGCCTCACGAGGACTTTCTCCTGGTGAACTGGTAAATCATCATCTAATGTGGCAAGGTCCCCCGTGGCTCCAGCTTGGGGAATCTTCTTGGCCCGTTACAAGCGGGCTGGCTACCTATGAGAATCTGCCCGAAGAACGAACCCACGTTCATGTAGCCGAAGCTCAGCCTTCGTTGGACGAAGAACCCGCTGAGTTGCTGCGGTTCTCTTCCTACCATCGACTGCTGCGTGTGACAGCGTGGTGCCGACGATGGCTCCCGCGACGAGGAAATGCCGGTCCAGCGGCGGACGAGGCTGAGCCACGCTCCGGTAATATTTTATCGACAGCCGAGCTGGAGGACGCACGCCTATTGTGGCTCCGGCTGGTCCAATCTACCAAGTACAAGGACGAACTAAAGGCCATACGAAAGGGCCGCGGACTAGATAAATCTAGTCCACTTATAAGACTCAGTCCTTTTCTAGATTGTCAGGGCATCCTCCGCGTCGGAGGACGTCTCAAGCACGCCATCCTAGATTACGATGAGCGCCACCCCATCATCGTGCCTAGCGAGTCGACGTTCACTCGACTAATAGTCGAGGCGTGCCACCGTCAGGCGTACAGATGACCCTGGGGATGACCCGGCAACGTTATTGGATCCCTAGAGGCCGAGCCATCGTAAAACAACAAATTCTTCGCTGCGTGACTTGTGTGCGTTGGCGGGCGGCGACGCCACAGCAGCTGATGGGCAGCCTGCCTCGCGAAAGGGTGACGCCAGCTCGACCCTTCTTACACACCGGCGTCGACTACGCCGGACCTATTTTGCTGCGGACCACAAAAGGAAGAGGCCATCGAGCTTACAAGGCTTTCATCTCCGTATTCGTCTGCCTTTCAACAAGGGCCGTGCATCTCGAGGTCGTATCGGACTATACAGCAGAGGCCTTCTTGGCGGCATTGCGTCGTTTCACCTTTCGTCGCGGATTGTGCCAAACCATCCACAGTGAC
>JAXRKO010000720.1:0-30001 GCA_037039905.1 Formica aserva | reverse complement strand
GTTCGGAACGACTTAGTTACGTACCTGTAAGTGAGATTATGCCGAAAGTTTTCATAACACATCAAGGAAATTGAGGAACAACGCTTCTCGGCACACAGAGCTAAGATCGCTATGTACGCAAGTTTCCTTCGTTCGGAACGACTTAGTTACGTGCCTGTAAGCGAGATTTGCCGAAAATTTTCATAACACATCAAGGAAATTGAGGAACAACGCTTCTCGGCACACAGAGCTAAGATCGCTATGTACGCAAGTTTCCTTCGTTCGGAACGACTTAGTTACGTACCTGTAAGTGAGATATACCGAAAGTTTTCATAACACATCAAGGAAATTGAGGAACAACGCTTCTCGGCTCACAGAGCTAAGATCGCTATGTACGCAAGTTTCCTTCGTTCGGAACGACTTAGTTACGTGCCTGTAAGCGAGATTTGCCGAAAATTTTCATAACACATCAAGGAAATTGAGGAACAACGCTTCTCGGCACACAGAGCTAAGATCGCTATGTACGCAAGTTTCCTTCGTTCGGAACGACTTAGTTACGTACCTGTAAGTGAGATATACCGAAAGTTTTCATAACACATCAAGAAAATTGAGGAACAACGCTTCTCGGCTTACAGAGCTAAGATCGCTATGTACGCAAGTTTCCTTCGTTCGGAACGACTTAGTTACGTGCCTGTAAGCGAGATTTGCCGAAAATTTTCATAACACATCAAGGAAATTGAGGAACAACGCTTCTCGGCACACAGAGCTAAGATCGCTATGTACGCAAGTTTCCTTCGTTCGGAACGACTTAGTTACGTACCTGTAAGTGAGATATACCGAAAGTTTTCATAACACATCAAGGAAATTGAGGAACAACGCTTCTCGGCTCACAGAGCTAAGATCGCTATGTACGCAAGTTTCCTTCGTTCGGAACGACTTAGTTACGTGCCTGTAAGCGAGATTTGCCGAAAATTTTCATAACACATCAAGGAAATTGAGGAACAACGCTTCTCGGCACACAGAGCTAAGATCGCTATGTACGCAAGTTTCCTTCGTTCGGAACGACTTAGTTACGTACCTGTAAGTGAGATTTGCCGAAAATTTTCATAACACATCAAGGAAATTGAGGAACAACGCTTCTCGGCTCACAGAGCTAAGATCGCTATGTACGCAAGTTTCCTTCGTTCGGAACGACTTAGTTACGTGCCTGTAAGCGAGATTTGCCGAAAATTTTCATAACACATCAAGGAAATTGAGGAACAACGCTTCTCGGCACACAGAGCTAAGATCGCTATGTACGCAAGTTTCCTTCGTTCGGAACGACTTAGTTACGTACCTGTAAGTGAGATATACCGAAAGTTTTCATAACACATCAAGGAAATTGAGGAACAACGCTTCTCGGCACACAGAGCTAAGATCGCTATGTACGCAAGTTTCCTTCGTTCGGAACGACTTAGTTACGTACCTGTAAGTGAGATATACCGAAAGTTTTCATAACACATCAAGGAAATTGAGGAACAACGCTTCTCGGCACACAGAGCTAAGATCGCTATGTACGCAAGTTTCCTTCGTTCGGAACGACTTAGTTACGTGCCTGTAAGCGAGATTTGCCGAAAATTTTCATAACACATCAAGGAAATTGAGGAACAACGCTTCTCGGCACACAGAGCTAAGATCGCTATGTACGCAAGTTTCCTTCGTTCGGAACGACTTAGTTACGTGCCTGTAAGCGAGATTTGCCGAAAATTTTCATAACACATCAAGGAAATTGAGGAACAACGCTTCTCGGCACACAGAGCTAAGATCGCTATGTACGCAAGTTTCCTTCGTTCGGAACGACTTAGTTACGTGCCTGTAAGCGAGATTTGCCGAAAATTTTCATAACACATCAAGGAAATTGAGGAACAACGCTTCTCGGCACACAGAGCTAAGATCGCTATGTACGCAAGTTTCCTTCGTTCGGAACGACTTAGTTACGTACCTGTAAGTGAGATTTACCGAAAGTTTTCATAACACATCAAGGAAATTGAGGAACAACGCTTCTCGGCACACAGAGCTAAGATCGCTATGTACGCAAGTTTCCTTCGTTCGGAACGACTTAGTTACGTACCTGTAAGTGAGTTATACCGAAAGTTTTCATAACACATCAAGGAAATTGAGGAACAACGCTTCTCGGCACACAGAGCTAAGATCGCTATGTACGCAAGTTTCCTTCGTTCGGAACGACTTAGTTACGTACCTGTAAGTGAGATATACCGAAAGTTTTCATAACACATCAAGGAAATTGAGGAACAACGCTTCTCGGCACACAGAGCTAAGATCGCTATGTACGCAAGTTTCCTTCGTTCGGAACGACTTAGTTACGTACCTGTAAGTGAGATATACCGAAAGTTTTCATAACACATCAAGGAAATTGAGGAACAACGCTTCTCGGCACACAGAGCTAAGATCGCTATGTACGCAAGTTTCCTTCGTTCGGAACGACTTAGTTACGTGCCTGTAAGCGAGATTTGCCGAAAATTTTCATAACACATCAAGGAAATTGAGGAACAACGCTTCTCGGCACACAGAGCTAAGATCGCTATGTACGCAAGTTTCCTTCGTTCGGAACGACTTAGTTACGTGCCTGTAAGCGAGATTTGCCGAAAATTTTCATAACACATCAAGGAAATTGAGGAACAACGCTTCTCGGCACACAGAGCTAAGATCGCTATGTACGCAAGTTTCCTTCGTTCGGAACGACTTAGTTACGTGCCTGTAAGCGAGATTTGCCGAAAATTTTCATAACACATCAAGGAAATTGAGGAACAACGCTTCTCGGCACACAGAGCTAAGATCGCTATGTACGCAAGTTTCCTTCGTTCGGAACGACTTAGTTACGTGCCTGTAAGTGAGATTATGCCGAAAATTTTCATAACACATCAAGGAAATTGAGGAACAACGCTTCTCGGCACACAGAGCTAAGATCGCTATGTACGCAAGTTTCCTTCGTTCGGAACGACTTAGTTACGTACCTGTAAGTGAGATATACCGAAAGTTTTCATAACACATCAAGGAAATTGAGGAACAACGCTTCTCGGCTCACAGAGCTAAGATCGCTATGTACGCAAGTTTCCTTCGTTCGGAACGACTTAGTTACGTGCCTGTAAGCGAGATTTGCCGAAAATTTTCATAACACATCAAGGAAATTGAGGAACAACGCTTCTCGGCACACAGAGCTAAGATCGCTATGTACGCAAGTTTCCTTCGTTCGGAACGACTTAGTTACGTACCTGTAAGTGAGATTTACCGAAAGTTTTCATAACACATCAAGGAAATTGAGGAACAACGCTTCTCGGCACACAGAGCTAAGATCGCTATGTACGCAAGTTTCCTTCGTTCGGAACGACTTAGTTACGTACCTGTAAGTGAGTTATACCGAAAGTTTTCATAACACATCAAGGAAATTGAGGAACAACGCTTCTCGGCTCACAGAGCTAAGATCGCTATGTACGCAAGTTTCCTTCGTTCGGAACGACTTAGTTACGTGCCTGTAAGCGAGATTTGCCGAAAATTTTCATAACACATCAAGGAAATTGAGGAACAACGCTTCTCGGCACACAGAGCTAAGATCGCTATGTACGCAAGTTTCCTTCGTTCGGAACGACTTAGTTACGTACCTGTAAGTGAGATATACCGAAAGTTTTCATAACACATCAAGAAAATTGAGGAACAACGCTTCTCGGCTCACAGAGATAAGATCGCTATGTACGCAAGTTTCCTTCGTTCGGAACGACTTAGTTACGTGCCTGTAAGCGAGATTTGCCGAAAATTTTCATAACACATCAAGGAAATTGAGGAACAACGCTTCTCGGCACACAGAGCTAAGATCGCTATGTACGCAAGTTTCCTTCGTTCGGAACGACTTAGTTACGTACCTGTAAGTGAGATATACCGAAAGTTTTCATAACACATCAAGGAAATGGAGGAACAACGCTTCTCGGCTCACAGAGCTAAGATCGCTATGTACGCAAGTTTCCTTCGTTCGGAACGACTTAGTTACGTGCCTGTAAGCGAGATTTGCCGAAAATTTTCATAACACATCAAGGAAATTGAGGAACAACGCTTCTCGGCACACAGAGCTAAGATCGCTATGTACGCAAGTTTCCTTCGTTCGGAACGACTTAGTTACGTACCTGTAAGTGAGATATACCGAAAGTTTTCATAACACATCAAGGAAATGGAGGAACAACGCTTCTCGGCTCACAGAGCTAAGATCGCTATGTACGCAAGTTTCCTTCGTTCGGAACGACTTAGTTACGTACCTGTAAGTGAGATATACCGAAAGTTTTCATAACACATCAAGGAAATTGAGGAACAACGCTTCTCGGCACACAGAGCTAAGATCGCTATGTACGCAAGTTTCCTTCGTTCGGAACGACTTAGTTACGTACCTGTAAGTGAGTTATACCGAAAGTTTTCATAACACATCAAGGAAATTGAGGAACAACGCTTCTCGGCTCACAGAGCTAAGATCGCTATGTACGCAAGTTTCCTTCGTTCGGAACGACTTAGTTACGTGCCTGTAAGCGAGATTTGCCGAAAATTTTCATAACACATCAAGGAAATGGAGGAACAACGCTTCTCGACTCACAGAGATAAGGTTGTGACGTCCTAGCCGCACATCTATTTTTTAAATAAACATTGAATTTATTGCTAACGTACCCACAAGAGGTGAAGAGAATAAGGATTTAAAGAAAATTGTTCGTTCATACAGAGAGTATAATATAAAATGTAATATTCGTACTTGCGGAGCGCCCCGTATATAACCAGCGCTCGAGCGATCTAGCGAGTGACATATAAGTAATCGTAACATATAAGACTACTTAATAATGAATAACGTTATACTTGCATTCGAGACAATGAAACCATATGCTTAAACAATTAATCTGGACACTACGAAATTAATAAGACATATATACATATATATATATATATATATATATATATAATCATTCATTCTAATAATTATAACTTTGACGTGAAAACTAACGTCTAGAATTAATAAGAGAATACATATAAAAGAAATGAAGCAATGAACAATGCAAATGTAATGTTATTAACCAGCAACTGCGTATCCCATATAGCTATTGTAGAACGGGATAAATATTAGGATGCTTTAATAATTAAGTAAACGAGCATTCGTACATTTAAGTTAAATATTAATATTAAGAGTTTTATACCTTCTACATATTATTCATTATTAACTTTTATATACGCATTTATACCCGTACTCTATACTACGCATATGCATTCTATGTAACCTAGCATTTTTATAGTATAAGTAGTCATAAGGAACTAAGCATATAAGAATATTCAGTATAGAATATTATTATCCCATGCTAAGCATTATAGAAGTCTTAAACGTGCATTGGAATGCACGTCCGCCGTCGATCAATACTCTTATCCGCCGGGCGGATAAGATAAGGAGGAAGCCCGGAGAACGACGGTTGCAGAAGCTGATGCAAGCAGGCTTGGAATGCGGCCGGCGAAAACACTCGCTGTCCTTCTCGCACAGGGAAGCCCCGAGTGACGTAGCGTTGCTTAGCAACCACGCTTCCCGTTCACCATGCAACGGCATAGGAGCCCTATCCCATCACGCACAGTAGGCGCTCCCACTGCAGCATCTCCCCACCAACACCCGAAGACCGGAGGAGTTCAGAGCGAGCGCAGCATCCAGCATTATTAACTCGGCGCTCTTACAGTTAACTCGTTTTCAATTAAGAAGCATTCTAGCCTTTGTCACAAAGCGTTAGCATTTAATAATCCGGCGTGCGCGTCGTCAAGCTTCCAATTCGCACAGTCTTTAAGACTTTTATATATATACTCCTCTGTAAAGAAAGAGTTTACCAGCCGCTAGTCTAGCGACTGTAACATTACTAACTTAACGTTGAATATAAAATAAAAGTGATTTTTATATTGCAACGATTCTCGATTATTTAACGACCGGCAACTCCCACATCCTCGATCAGCCGTCGTCCATTGCACGTCAGCAGACGTAGTAATTTCCTTGGAACCTTCGGAAGACAATCCATAGGAAGGAATCCAACGTGCTTAGAGAACATCATACAGCATATATTCAGATGTAAGAATCTGGTAAGTTAAGGTAACACCGATTTCACAGTGACAAGTTGAAGCCTTCTGGTCCCTGGCAGACTCGATGAACTGCAGAGTGGCCAAAATAACATTTTCTATTTAAATAAAGCATTAATAAATACTTACCAGTAAGGAACAAATAAATATAATAGCTATTGAAGAAATAACGGAGAACCTTGAAATATATATATATATATCTATAAATCAAGTTATAGCTATTTTCATAAATAATTAATATAGTCACGTTTCTTTGAATTACTTAGCTCTAGTAATTTAATTTCCTTTTTTTTATCAACCTCGAATACTGGGACGTGACATATTAAAATTTGGTGGCAGCGGTGGGATCGCAGAAGCCAACTTGTCATTTTCTTGTGCTATTAATCTTATTCTTTCAGAAAGTGAATTGTGCGCGATATAACGTTCGATTTGAGTCTCGGTTAATATCATTCAGATTTTTCTTGAATCTTTCGCGGACTACAGTGCCGTTACAATTTCATTTGATTATTACGCACCGTGTTATTTAGATTTTGCTTAATTCATTTATTTCTACACGTTGTATTCGTGTTCGATTTTCATTTTTATTAACGCTGTTAAAATTCAGCGATTATTCTCGACTGCGTGTGCTTTGATGCAATATTAAGACGGCATAGTGACATTCTGACGCTGTGAACTGGAGCGAATATACTTCGCTCATCACTGCAAAAGAATTATTGAACAATACCTGGTTCTGTGACAGTGTCCGGTAGCGGATATATGCGCCGCTCGTCACTTGTAACAGGAGCGTTTCTCTCCGGTGAGGCAGGATTCCGCACGTTGAGAACGCGAATGTAACACAGACATCAGTGTTTAAATATTTTTATAAAGCCAATAAGACACGCCACGCAGTAGAGAAGTGATTGATTTTAGTAAAAGTGAAAGCTAGCTCTTTGAAGTGCCGCAAACTCGAAGCGACGGCTCCGAGCGGATAGGCCGCTCGTCATTGCTTTGAGCTTTTTTGTGTACATACGATAAACGGAGAGTGGTGAGGCAGGATTCCGCACGCTCTTTCTTGTTCCTTCTCTTTGGTGAGGCAGGATTCCGCACACTGAGATTGGAATAGGATGACGGATATCGTTATGTGGGCAAAATAAGTGCCTCAGAGAATCACTACACAATACTGAAATCAAATCCTTATTCAAATTTCGTGTTTTAAGACATGCCAAGAACGCGTCGTGCAGGAAAGAAATACCAGTTTCGACGCTTGATAAGAGCGCAGCTTAGAGAAGCAGCGAATCGTTCCGTCGGGACCGATATTACAGACAATCATAGTGTCCGAGCTCATAAACAATCAAACGAGAAAGGAAGTTTCGTTTATGAACTGATTCCGATCACGGTCGAGCAGTCTCCGTTACCATATTCAGAAATCCCGGAGAACGACCCGCGTCGCGAATATTACGCACAGACTCAAATTCAAAGCGTTAGCGCCAGCGACGAATAAAGAAAACGTATATACCATTGTTATTTCTATATTATACTACTATTGTGTGTTTTATTACCTTACCCTATAATCATATTTTTACTTTCCAGCGTATTACATTGTATTACAATATACATATATATATATATATCCTAATTACTTACTCTAGCTTATACGTTCCACTTATTCTATTACATTGCTTAAATACTACTAAAATTAATCGGGACATTCATGTGCCCGCACAGAATTTCAAGACCTCTTACGCCAAATTACGAAGTAGCACCTCCTCCTCCTCCGCCAATAAGGCTGTACGTTTGTCAGAAATCAGCACTTTGCATTAGAACGAATAGCGACATAACGTTTTGTGAACCGTGTTTAAATAAGTTTGATCATACTGAAAGACTAAACTGGCGCAGAATTTATAAGCATACTTTGACTATCGACGGTGTTTCTACTAATCATTCTTGCCAAAGCTGTCATAAGCGGTTAACCAGGCTTCGATTTGGGGAGGAATGCTACGAATGCCTTACTAAATTTAATGAATATCAGGAAGATCCTGATTTAGCCGAAGCAGTATATTTTGAAGACGACGACACCGTAGTTATAAATATCGAAATCTACGGTGAAGACGTGGAATAATATTGCAAAATATATATATATATGTATTCTTTAGAATTTAAGAACATTTTATTATATATATATATACCATTTATTATATTCAACATTTACTTGAGTTTTACTATTCATAATTTTACTACAAGCATTTATAAGAAATAAATCTCAGAAAATTCACAAAAATATTATCGTTCTATTTATATCTTACTATATGCACTTATACATATTTTTCTTATTATATTGCTACTATATTCTTATTATATTATTCAATCATTACGTAGTTTTTGTTATTTTATATGTATTAATCTATCACGCTGTGTTCAGTTTAATGTACTATACCATATTCTTACAGGATTAAAAGGATCCATACCATTCTAATCGTACGTATTGTACTAATTTTATATTGTATCTATAGGCTTGCCAAATCATTATTTTGATCACTATTATAATCTAGCGGTAACGCATGACTCCGAGAGTACCGAGGGACCGTGGAACGCCAATTATTTCACAGGAAAGTTCCACAGTAGAACAAATATTTATTTGCCAAAGAGGTACCGGTTATATTCATCATATAACTACAGCCGCTCTCTGCTATAATTGCCATCAGAATCTACCCTCAATCGAACGAATAAATTGGCACAAAATATTTAGACATACCCTTACGGTAAACGGAACACCGTCCGGAATTAGTTGCCAACGGTGTCGCGTACGTCTGACCGTCGCCCGACTCGGGTTTATGTGCGTTGAGTGCACCGAAAAGTATAGCCTGTTTTTATCAAACCCCGAGCTAATAAATTCCCGTAACAACAACGACGGTTCAACGACAATCAATATATACACATACATCCAGTCTACTGAGACAGGAGCAGAAATAAGCTTCGAAACCGGAACGGAAATAAACTTTTAAAGAAAATATACGTAAAGAAAATTCGCAATGGCTCATAATACAAGGTCACACAGCTCGGTGAGCATGGATTCAGACACGGAGAAAAAACAAAAGAACACAGGCGACCGCGACAAACCAACCGACCACATAGACGCGAACTCATTATTCGATGTCCTTTCTAGAATTCAAACTGAATTATTGCAATTGCGCAAACTTCCAGAGCAGATAAACAATCTTGAGCAACGCGTGAATGAGGCCTCGCGCGCCGTGTCAGCATACGATGAATGCATTGATGATCAAATACGTGAAGAACCCCCTGTAATAATGCCAACGTTAAAAATAAAAGATGTAGTTGCTAATATTCCCCCGTTTAACGGATACAAAATCTCTGTTTTCCAGTTCGCCCGAGCGTGCGAACGTGCTCGCGATTTGTTACCATCTGTACAAGAACCGCAACTCGTACAGTTCATTATTAATAAAATAGAAGGCGACGCGTATCAAGTCATAGAAGGAAACGTATACACGCGCGTCGTAGACTTGTTAGACAAATTAAAGAATATTTTCGCTCCGATCAAATCCGTAGCACAGTACCGCGGAGAATTAGCCAACGCGTATAAATCTCCAAACGAGACAGTTTTGAAGTATGCGGGTAGAATTAAAGATCTGAAACTCGCTATATTAGATGGAAATAGACGACAGGGCATCAACAACCCTCGCTTATTTAACAACGAGGTTGAAGGAGAGGTATTAGAAGCATTTGTAAACGGATTACCCTCCAACGTGATCACGCGAATGGAACACCGAAACATAGGCACCCTAGACGAAGCAATTGAGTGGGCCGTCAAAATTACGAGAAACTTAGAGATCGAAAAACAACGCGAAAGGCAATTTATGCCTCGACAATTTCCCGTTACGCTTGCAGATATAAATAATCCGAGACCTGTCGAACCAGAACAACCTAAATCGATACTGAAGAACGCCAATAACAATTTTGTTCCGCGACCGTGGATTAGGCCCCTAGTACCGGGACAGCCGGGACCGAACGCTCCTAATGTATGTAACTATTGCAAATTCCCCGGACACAAGGTTACAGAATGTCGAAAACTAGCCTACCGAAACGCGACGCAAGCGTCGGGAAACGCGGAAGGCCGCCCGACGGTGAGCGCAACCAAGGAACCGGCCCGAGCGACAGCGCACCCCATCACGATACACACAGAACCATCGACGAGCCAGACCTGAACATCTACGACAAAAATCAAGGCTCAAGTTTTTCTAAAATTCTATTAAAAAATTATGATGACCCAGCGCCGGTCATCGAACCAGTAAAAAGGGAACCTTTAGATAAAGAAGCCAGTATTGGGATGGCGAACCTAGGACCCAAAACGTGTCAACCTAGGATCGCCCTCACTTGCAAGAATTTTAAGGGATATTGTTTTTTTATGGTAGATTCAGAATCTTCCGTAAATTTAATTAAAGTCAAGATATTAAAAAATACCCCCATAAATGTAAAGGATACGCTGAGATTAAAGGGCATTTCAGAGAAACCAATAAGGACATTAGGCTCAACTGTATTCAAAATTATGGGAAAGGAAACAAAATTTTATGTCGTCAGGGATAATTTCGGTATACCTGCTGACGGCATAATAGGCGCCAGTTTCTTAAAAGATAATAACGCTGTCATTGACTATAAGAAAGAATGTCTAACCTTTGATAGCATACAAGTACCGTTTTATAAAAATGAAGAAATCATGGTGCCGTCGCGCACCATCGTTGACGTTGCATTCAACATAACAAATCCAGAAAAGAAGGAGGGTTACATCCCTCGAAACGAGCCGGTAAAGGGATTACTTCTGGGTGATGCTCTTGTCAAAAATTCCCGAGGGAAAGGGCTTATTAAAGCATATAATTTGACAGAACAGAATTATACCATAGAAGTCTACCCTATGCCTCTCGAAGATTATTTCATACCAGATGACTCTGAGGAGCATCTAACTCCACTGAATTCTTCTACTTTCGGAAATCTTATGAGCCACGGAGAGCTCTCCAATAATGGGAAATCTTCCGCTTCCAAAGACCACGAAGGTCTTGCTATTTCTCAAGATGCCTCGCCAGCATCTTCGAGCCTCAAACACTCTATTGACACGCTTCCAGGGCCAATAGGACTTGAGGATCTTCTATATTCTGAAAATACTAATTCTATGAGCTCGAACAAGCTCTCCGCTACTAACCTCACTGATTCAATTTTAGCCGACTCCGTTCAGTCTCATGATTCCAGAGAGATGACAGAGCCTTTTATGAGCCGAGAAGAGCTCTCCAACAATGGGAAATCTTCCGATTCAAATTTATTACGGTTGGATCAAGATTGCGAGATCTATAACCTTAAGGGTTATCCAAGTATAACAGACACGCTTCCAGTGTCTTTCGACCTCAAGGGTCATATAGATGCAGCTGATACGCTTCCAGCATCTTTTGTATTTCCCAGTCGTATAGAACGACTTAAATCCATTATAAATACTGAGCATTTAAACGAAGAAGAAGAAAAACATGTCGATGCGAAACTTAAAGAATATGGAGATTGTTTCCATCTTCCGGGAGAGAAACTCCAATTTACCACCGCAGTTAAACATACTGTTGCGTTCGTCGCTCTCTTGCCTTTTCACACTCGCGCACACGCAATAAAAGGACACTTACGTAAAAAGTAGAACAACTTTATACACACAAATATTATATACAACAAGAGTACAGCATTCATTGATATTCGTAACCGAATATGACACGCGTCTTTTCAGACCGAAAGCCCCCGGAAAAACAACACAACCACTTCGTTTAACAAAACCCCCTCGTTGTTAGGGAGAACGTCTTGCAGCTAATGTCTCGCCAAGCATCCAGCGCGAACATAACACCGAGCGTCCAGCGCGAACGTAACACTGCCCTCCTTCTTCAAGATTGGCGTCCCGACAATCCGTGATCGACGAGTCTATGTTGAATGGGTTGACTGCAGTCCACTTCTTCCAAAGCGAAGACTCCAGGATGCCACAATGACTCCTTGCTCTACCCTGAGCTGCTGCTGCAGGTTACCGAGCATCATTACTTGGCCCCAATCACACGCTTTCCAGGAATTCACAGGATACTGTCATCGAACCCTCTTCATTCTCGTCAACTTCAGGGTACCAAAAATGGTCTCTTGCCCTACCTCGAGCTGCTGCCACGAGTTACCAGGCTCCATTTTTCTCCGGTTCCCACCTACGACTTCGGGACCTCCTTGAAGATTCAGGGCACCAAAAATGGTCTCTTGCCCTACCTCGAGCTGCTGCCACGAGTTACCAGGCTCCATTTTTTTCCATTTCCACCTACGATTCTGGGACTTCATTGCGAATTTTCTTGAAGATAGAGAGCTGGCCAGGCTTCCTTCTTCTTCGATTTCCGCACGCCCACATAGGATTTTCACTCTTTTTACGTAAACCTCCTCGATGTCAGTGCTGCCTCAATGCGATCTTGCAAGTCTTCGGACAAGAGGGGGGTATCTACTGTGGACCCGACATCCTCAGAAGAGGACTCCTCAAGCCCCTGCCTCGGCATTCGCCCTAAGACCCGACGGGAAAACCACAGCTCAAAAACCGCGGGTGAGGCAGTCTTCAAAAATTAAATTTCCTTCTTCCTGAAGAGACTGACGGCAGTTTCAAAGGGAAAGGGAACACTTCAGGAAACCATGCTTTCTGAAACGGACGAAATATTCAACGCAGAAACAGAAAAATATTTCTCCTCAACAAATAAATTAATTTTTAAATGGGACTCTGAGCTTCAAAGTCCTTTTAACTATCCCTTAATCGTGTTTTCCTGCTTGCTAGGACAATCAGAACGGAAATGCCCAGTTTTTCCGCATGTCCAACATTCCCTATTAAAATTTTCTCTCCTCTCTTCAAAACTTTCCCCTTGAATAACTTTTAAAGTTTTCGCCCTCTCTATTGCCGAATTTAAAGAATCAACATTTTCGAGTTGAAGGGTTCTTCTAATAAAGTTATCAGAAACAGCAGAAATAAACTGTGCGCAGGCAATTCTTTCGCGAACCTCAAGCGGACATTCTGGATAAGCGAGGCGCACGAGTCTTTCAAGCTCAGAGCCAAGGGTAGCCAAATCTTCCCCAGCTTTCTGTTTGCGGTTCGTAAATTGCGTATAAAAATTCTGAGACAGATGTCCCTCCCCGAAACGCAATTCGAGTTTAGATTTCAACTCCGAAAATTCCAAACTCGACACATCTTGTACCGCTTCTAACACAGAACGCGCTTTGCCCCTCAAACACGCAGCAAGCGCAACGGTCTTAGTCGCGTCGTCCCATTTATTCGCCTGAGCGATAAAATTAAACTGCGAGAAAAATTCCCGCAGCGGCACCGTTCCATCAAACACGTCCGGTTTTAATTTAAAACCTAATTCCGCGCGTATGTTGATTTCCGCCGCGTTTTCGCCCCGCGAATTCCCGACTCTAGAAATCGAAGGACTTAGCTGGTTATTTCCTTGCAGCCGTGTGAGCTCATCTTCAAACTGTTGAAGTCTCGCTGTGAGCTCCGTTTCCCTCCGAGCTTGTTCCTCGCGCATTCCCCGCATCTCTTCCAGTATCGCTCCAAGAGATGTTGCTTCCGTCGGCCTCATATCGTCAGTAGATGGTGTTTCTGTCCTCGCTCGGGTCCTTCTCGGTGAATGTACCGTACTCATCTTCGTATTCCGATATCGAGATGACTATCCCGGACGAGCCCCCAAAATGTTGCGTTCGTCGCTCTCTTGCCTTTTCACACTCGCGCACACGCAATAAAAGGACACTTACGTAAAAAGTAGAACAACTTTATACACACAAATATTATATACAACAAGAGTACAGCATTCATTGATATTCGTAACCGAATATGACACGCGTCTTTTCAGACCGAAAGCCCCCGGAAAAACAACACAACCACTTCGTTTAACAAAACCCCCTCGTTGTTAGGGAGAACGTCTTGCAGCTAATGTCTCGCCAAGCATCCAGCGCGAACATAACACCGAGCGTCCAGCGCGAACGTAACAATACTATTCCAACCACAGACAATATACCAATACATGTAAAACAATATAGATACCCGCCAGTTCACAAAGAGGAAATAGACAGGCAAGTAACAAAACTTTTAAAAGACGAAATAATAACGCCATCATCATCGCCATTCAATGCTCCTCTATGGATTGTCCCCAAGAAGGCCGCGGCCGACGGACAAAAGAAATGGAGGATGGTAATAGACTTTCGAAAACTAAACGAAAAAACGGTAGGAGATGCATACCCACTGCCTAACATCGTGGAAATATTAGACCAGTTGGGTAGCGCAAAATATTTCTCCATTTTTGACCTCGCGCAAGGATTTCATCAGATACCTATGGCCCCCGAGGATCAGGAAAAGACAGCTTTCTCCACACCATACGGTCATTACGAATACCAGCGAATGCCTTTCGGTCTAAAAAACGCACCCGCAACATTTCAACGTTTGATGGACAACGTCCTCACCGGGTTGCAAGGAAACGAACTATTCGTTTACCTGGACGATATAGTTGTTTATGCAAGATCTTTAGAAGAACACGATGTAAAAATCAAAGAATTAATACAAAGACTGAAAGAATCGAATCTGCAACTACAGCCCGACAAGTGCCAATTCTTGAGGCACGAAGTCGCTTACCTAGGGCACATTATCGGAGCAGACGGAGTAAGACCAGATCCTAACAAAATTATCGCGGTTCAACATTTCCCAAAACCGAGAAACTACAAAAACATAAAGCAATTTTTGGGTCTGGTGGGATACTACCGACGATTCATTAGGGACTTTTCAAAAATCGCGAAACCTCTCACGGATTTATTAAAAAAGGATAAACCTTTTGTATGGACACCATCGCAGGAAGCAGCATTTAGCAAACTAACACATGAACTATTAAAAGAACCCGTCTTACAATACCCAAATTTTAGAGAATCATTCTTACTAACTACAGACGCTAGTGGGTACGCTATAGGGGGCGTACTGAGCCAAGGACAGATAGGAAAAGACTTACCTATTTCATATATTTCCAGGACTCTGAATGAGGCAGAAGGAAGATATTCCACTATAGAAAAAGAGTGCTTGGCCGTAGTCTACTGTGTAACATACTTCCGGCACTATTTATACGGCAGGAAATTCACCATCCTCACAGATCATAAACCACTAGTTTGGCTACACTCGGTCAAGGATCCCAGCTCCCGATTGTGGAAATGGAGGCTAAAACTGTCAGAGTACGAATACGATATACAATATAAAACAGGAAAGACTAACGTAGTAGCGGACGCACTCTCCCGAAATCCACCTATTCCTGACGCATCTATACTCCCTTTGACAGAACCAGATGATAATTCGAATGAATCCCTCTTCTCATATCAGACAGCCACGCAATAGTCTAGACCATCCATCACCTTCTCTTCCAATGATAATAACCACGCATTAAATCTTGACTACCAACAACAAACGGCTATCAAGGATTTAAACGAAAATGCTTTACTAACTCCACCGGTAACCACAAGAATCCCATCCCAAATCTTCTTCCCCAACCCCGAGAACCCAAATGAAGATCTAGATGAACAAGAGCAAGAACCCGACCAAAGCGATCCGGAGACGTCGGAAGAAGATTCAGAAAATGAAAGTGAGAATAATGAACCTACATCTCCACAACCTCGCTCCTCAGGCGAAGAGAATGATTTTAAAATTAATGAAACGCGAGATTCACTGCTCTCCCGAAAGGATAACCATATCATTTTCACCACACTCGAAGGACATCCCTACGATAAAGGCGCGAAAGATTATTTAGCAGAAAATAAACTCCCCACGTATAAAGACTTGACTTTCACAAGAGTAAAGATAACAAACCTCAATAGCGGGAAATATTTAATAAACGTCCCTATTAAACAAAACGAAAGAATACAAATAGAACGAAACGATATTATAAACGGAATAAGATCATTGAGGGATGCCATAACAGAACTAAATCTAAAGACCATTAGTATAGCGCAACATGATTTATACGATACAGTTCCATGGATTTTTGTATATAAAAATCTAAAAAGGTTTCTTTCAGACTTATCAATAATCATAACAGTCTGCAAATCCTTGATAAGATGCCCTGGCCTAGCACAAAGAACAAACATTATCTATGAAAAACACGCCACGAAGATTGGAGGACACAAAGGCGTGAATAAAACTTATCATCGAATTAGGCAAAATTACTATTGGCCCACAATGAAAAAGGACATACAGGATTACATAAAAAACTGCAGGGATTGTCAAGTAAAAAAATTGACAAGAGTAAAAACGAGACAACCTATGATGATCACTGACACTCCAGGAGCTGCTTTTGATAAAGTATCCATGGATGTAGTAGGACCACTGCCAGTAACGAGCCGGAATAACTCTTATATCTTAACTATACAAGACCTCTTAACGAAATACTCAGTCGCTACCCCTATGGAAACGGCAGATTCCCTCACAATAGCTAACGCCTTCATAAAAGATTTCATCTGCATATATGGAGCACCGAGAGCCTTATTAACAGACCAAGCTCCGACCTTTTTCACCTCTCTAATGAAAACAATCGCTAGCTATTTTAAAATAAAGCAATGCCGTACAACCGCTTACTACCCGCAATCAAATGGATCTATCGAACGTTCACATCACGTATTAACGGAATACTTAAAGATGTACACGAGCCGAAATAGCGAATGGGACGAGCACATTAAACCTGCCATGTTCGCTTACAACACTTCGGTCCACGAAGGAACCAGCTATACTCCTTACTCCCTAATCTTTGGACATCTTCCCAGAACTCCATCCTCTTCCGTAGTTCCTGAAGACATTGCTGAACAACCTTACCAAGACTACCTCGTTAACCTTTTTGACACCTTGAAAAATTCACAAAGTCTAGCGAAACAAAATTTGATACAATCAAAAGAAAAAAGTAAGACATATTATGACAAAAGAATAAACATCCAAAATTTTAAAGTCAATGATAAAGTTTACTTACTAAAAGAACCCACAAAAGGAAAATTAGACGACCAATATACTGGGCCATACAAGATTCTAGAAATGTTACCAATGAGTAACGCAAGAATAGACTTTCGCGGAAAACCACGCGTAGTCCACGTAAATAAGTTAAAGCTGTGCAAAGGCACATATTATATAGATCCGGGTTGAAAGAAAGTGCAAAAAGAGAAATTTTGTAAGCGCAGCCTGGACCCCCGGATCCAGTAGTATTAAGATCTTTAAATATCTTTGTTTCTTTTCTATTATTATTATCATTATTACTATTATCCTGACTACACGTGCCTGTATACTTACACTCGACACATTTTGTAACGCAAAACAACACGAACAAGCAACATTATACACTGTTGTAAACCTAATTGTAATATCTTTTATTTTTAAGGTTTTCTACATTCTACTCTTCTTGTCGGTTACCGCAACATTGCTCTCTGGCACATCAGCCATAATAGCGTACGATTGCGGAGGAGCGTACCTCAACGTTACCACTGTGTCGCTTTTAAGATCCGGTGAATGCGATTTAGACATCGACACACCAACAACAACTAATACGTATATACAACTTTTGCAATTATCGAATTATGCACAAACACAAGTTATCCAATGTAAAATAGAAATCATGCGCATTATACATCACTGCGGCATGCACTCGCACATTTCCTCAGTCCATAACGGTTACGCTAGTTACTTACAAGAAACATCTCGTAGCAGATGTGTGCAGATGCACAAAGAAGGACTTTTAAGAATAGGAAGCTCTGAAATAATAGACGGATTAAAATCAAATCACACATACTATCGAAGCGTTACACTTGCAGGAAAAGTAAATGTAGACGGCAAATGCAACGGAATTCAATACTCCGATCACTATGGCACTTGGGACGACGTAGTCGTGCAAGCCACTGTAAAAATATCGTTAAAAGATTCATACGTTCCAATTAAATTAAATACAGGAAAGATAGTTTTAAAATCCGGTACCGTTTGCGACTTAGGAGACGAAACATGCATAGACTCAGACGATGGTTATTCATTTTGGGAAAGCATTCCTGCCACCGCGTGTGGATTCGAAAATTACGATATATTATACGAAGGAAGTGCTATTAAATTCCAAGGATTTCAAGATGCGCACAATACTACTATTTTTTCCTTAGAAACACAAGACACGACCTTTGCTCTCACATTGACACGCAGACACACCATTTGTGGATACACCTTATATGGGACAGAACATCCTAAATTATTCATCTTCGAGACACAAAAAGGAAACATTTTCAAAACCCAATCAAAAACAGCTATCACGAACCTTGATATGTTTACTTACGCAAATTCTAAATTCGTTTACGTCGAGAAATACATAAGGAGCCAAATAACCTCCTTATACCAAGATGTAATCCTGCAGAAATGTGAGTTAGAGAAACAGGTGATACAGAATACACTGTCGCTTGCCTCTATCTTACCAGACGAATTTGCATACAGGCTCATGAAGTCTCCCGGATATATGGCAGTAACTGCAGGAGAAGTAATTCATGTCATAAAGTGCATACCGATAGATGTAACACTTAGGAAAACTAACACGTGTCACACAGAACTACCAGTCACGTTTCGAAACGCCTCACTATACATGACTCCCAAATCACGCATTCTGACGAGACAAAATACACTTAGAGACTGCAATCCTTTACTACCTATCCTCTATAACATAGACGAGACTTGGATACAATTCAATCCTGTACCTGCAATGGCAAACCCTCCACATACAATAAAACCGCTAACTAAATTAACATGGAAGTATTTGGCACCGAAATCCTTGGCAACAAGTGGAATATATACTCAAGATGATTTGGATAATTTAAGAGATCACATTATGTTTCCAGCGGAAAAAAGCGCTGTATTACATACCATCGCTAGAGGATTCACGGGTCAAACTATACCGTCCGATGCAATTTCGCTACAAAACTTGTTAGATGAAGACTCTTTGACTAAGATCTATAATAACACATTATCAAAAATCTGGAACGGTTTTACTACATTCGGCGCAGCGACTGCCGGCGTATTCGGCATTTTTATCATTATAAGAATCATTAAAATTGTATTCGACACAATGATCCACGGATACGCGTTACACGCAGCGTATGGTTGTAGCCTACATTTACTCGGAGCTGTCTGGAGCTCCTTTACCCACTTACTACTATATTTAGCAAATAGACCACAGCCCAACGAAATACCGGAAAATCCACCGGAACACACTGCAATAAACATACCCAACACAAACACGACACCAAACGCACCTGTCGAAAACGCAGAACCACCTACAATACCCATTGTATATTCCTTTAGAGACATACGTGCCAGACTGGACGAACAAATTTCGCCATAAAATTCTTTTAACCCGAAATTTAAACTAAGGGGGGTGGTGTGACGTCCTAGCCGCACATCTATTTTTTAAATAAACATTGAATTTATTGCTAACGTACCCACAAGAGGTTAAGAGAATAAGGATTTAAAGAAAATTGTTCGTTCATACAGAGAGTATAATATAAAATGTAATATTCGTACTTGCGGAGCGCCCCGTATATAACCAGCGCTCGAGCGATCTAGCGAGTGACATATAAGTAATCGTAACATATAAGACTACTTAATAATGAATAACGTTATACTTGCATTCGAGACAATGAAACCATATGCTTAAACAATTAATCTGGACACTACGAAATTAATAAGACATATATACATATATATATATATATATATATATATATATATATATATAACCATTCATTCTAATAATTATAACTTTGACGTGAAAACTAACGTCTAGAATTAATAAGAGAATACATATAAAAGAAATGAAGCAATGAACAATGCAAATGTAATGTTATTAACCAGCAACTGCGTATCCCATATAGTTATTGTAAAACGGGATAAATATTAGGATGCTTTAATAATTAAGTAAACGAGCATTCGTACATTTAAGATAAATATTAATATTAAGAGTTTTATACCTTCTACATATTATTCATTATTAACTTTTATATACGCATTTATACCCGTACTCTATACTACGCATATGCATTCTATATAACCTAGCATTTTTATAGTATAAGTAGTCATAAGGAACTAAGCATATAAGAATATTCAGTATAGAATATTATTATCCCATGCTAAGCATTATAGAAGTCTTAAACGTGCATTGGAATGCACGTCCGCCGTCGATCAATACTCTTATCCGCCGGGCGGATAAGATAAGGAGGAAGCCCGGAGAACAACGGTTGCAGAAGCTGATGCAAGCAGGCTTGGAATGCGGCCGGCGAAAACACTCGCTGTCCTTCTCGCACAGGGAAGCCCCGAGTGACGTAGCGTTGCTTAGCAACCACGCTTCCCGTTCACCATGCAACGGCATAGGAGCCCTATCCCATCACGCACAGTAGGCGCTCCCACTGCAGCATCTCCCCACCAACACCCGAAGACCGGAGGAGTTCAGAGCGAGCGCAGCATCCAGCATTATTAACTCGGCGCTCTTACAGTTAACTCGTTTTCAATTAAGAAGCATTCTAGCCTTTGTCACAAAGCGTTAGCATTTAATAATCCGGCGTGCGCGTCGTCAAGCTTCCAATTCGCACAGTCTTTAAGACTTTTATATATATACTCCTCTGTAAAGAAAGAGTTTACCAGCCGCTAGTCTAGCGACTGTAACATTACTAACTTAACGTTGAATATAAAATAAAAGTGATTTTTATATTGCAACGATTCTCGATTATTTAACGACCGGCAACTCCCACATCCTCGATCAGCCGTCGTCCATTGCACGTCAGCAGACGTAGTAATTTCCTTGGAACCTTCGGAAGACAATCCATAGGAAGGAATCCAACGTGCTTAGAGAACATCATACAGCATATATTCAGATGTAAGAATCTGGTAAGTTAAGGTAACACCGATTTCACAGTGACAAGTTGAAGCCTTCTGGTCCCTGGCAGACTCGGTGAACTGCAGAGTGGCCAAAATAACATTTTCTATTTAAATAAAGCATTAATAAATACTTACCAGTAAGGAACAAATAAATATAATAGCTATTGAAGAAATAACGGAGAACCTTGAAATATATATATATATCTATAAATCAAGTTATAGCTATTTTCATAAATAATTAATATAGTCACGTTTCTTTGAATTACTTAGCTCTAGTAATTTAATTTCCTTTTTTTTATCAACCTCGAATACTGGGACGTGACAAGGTCGCTATGTACGCAAGTTTCCTTCGTTCGGAACGACTTAGTTACGTGCCTGTAAGCGAGATTTGCCGAAAATTTTCATAACACATCAAGGAAATTGAGGAACAACGCTTCTCGGCACACAGAGCTAAGATCGCTATGTACGCAAGTTTCCTTCGTTCGAAACGACTTAGTTACGTACCTGTAAGTGAGATATACCGAAAGTCTTCATAACACATCAAGGAAAAAGAGGAACAACTCTTCTCGGCACACAGAGCTAAGATCGCTATGTACGCAAGTTTCCTTCGTACCGAACGACTTAGTTACGTACCTGTAAGTGAGTTATACAGAAAGTTTTCATAACACATCAAGGAAATGGAGGAACAACGCTTCTCGACTCACAGAGATAAGATCGCTATGTACGCAAGTTTCCCTCGTTCGGAACGACTTAGTTACGTGCCTGTAAGCGAGATTTGCCGAAAATTTTCATAAAACATCAAGGAAATTGAGGAACAACGCTTCTCGGCACACAGAGCTAAGATCGCTATGTACGCAAGTTTCCTTCGTTCGGAACGACTTAGTTACGTACCTGTAAGTGAGATATACCGAAAGTTTTCATAACACATCAAGGAAAAAGAGGAACAACGCTTCTCGGCACACAGAGCTAAGATCGCTATGTACGCAAGTTTCCTTCGTTCGGAACGACTTAGTTACGTACCTGTAAGTGAGTTATACCGAAAGTTTTCATAACACATCAAGGAAATGGAGGAACAACGCTTCTCGGCTCACAGAGCTAAGATCGCTATGTACGCAAGTTTCCTTCGTTCGGAACGACTTAGTTACGTGCCTGTAAGCGAGATTTGCCGAAAATTTTCATAACACATCAAGGAAATTGAGGAACAACGCTTCTCGGCACACAGAGCTAAGATCGCTATGTACGCAAGTTTCCTTCGTTCGGAACGACTTAGTTACGTACCTGTAAGTGAGATATACCGAAAGTTTTCATAACACATCAAGGAAATTGAGGAACAACGCTTCTCGGCACACAGAGCTAAGATCGCTATGTACGCAAGTTTCCTTCGTTCGGAACGACTTAGTTACGTGCCTGTAAGCGAGATTTGCCGAAAAATTTCATAACACATCAAGGAAATTGAGGAACAACGCTTCTCGGCACACAGAGCTAAGATCGCTATGTACGCAAGTTTCCTTCGTTCGGAACGACTTAGTTACGTGCCTGTAAGCGAGATTTGCCGAAAATTTTCATAACACATCAAGGAAATTGAGGAACAACGCTTCTCGGCACACAGAGCTAAGATCGCTATGTACGCAAGTTTCCTTCGTTCGGAACGACTTAGTTACGTACCTGTAAGTGAGATATACCGAAAGTTTTCATAACACATCAAGGAAATTGAGGAACAACGCTTCTCGGCACACAGAGCTAAGATCGCTATGTACGCAAGTTTCCTTCGTTCGGAACGACTTAGTTACGTACCTGTAAGTGAGTTATACCGAAAGTTTTCATAACACATCAAGGAAATGGAGGAACAACGCTTCTCGGCTCACAGAGCTAAGATCGCTATGTACGCAAGTTTCCTTCGTTCGGAACGACTTAGTTACGTACCTGTAAGTGAGATATACCGAAAGTTTTCATAACACATCAAGGAAATTGAGGAACAACGCTTCTCGGCACACAGAGCTAAGATCGCTATGTACGCAAGTTTCCTTCGTTCGGAACGACTTAGTTACGTGCCTGTAAGCGAGATTTGCCGAAAATTTTCATAACACATCAAGGAAATTGAGGAACAACGCTTCTCGGCACACAGAGCTAAGATCGCTATGTACGCAAGTTTCCTTCGTTCGGAACGACTTAGTTACGTACCTGTAAGTGAGATATACCGAAAGTTTTCATAACACATCAAGGAAATTGAGGAACAACGCTTCTCGACTCACAGAGATAAGATCGCTATGTACGCAAGTTTCCTTCGTTCGGAACGACTTAGTTACGTACCTGTAAGTGAGATATACCGAAAGTTTTCATAACACATCAAGGAAATTGAGGAACAACGCTTCTCGGCACACAGAGCTAAGATCGCTATGTACGCAAGTTTCCTTCGTTCGGAACGACTTAGTTACGTACCTGTAAGTGAGATATACCGAAAGTTTTCATAACACATCAAGGAAATTGAGGAACAACGCTTCTCGGCACACAGAGCTAAGATCGCTATGTACGCAAGTTTCCTTCGTTCGGAACGACTTAGTTACGTACCTGTAAGTGAGATATACCGAAAGTTTTCATAACACATCAAGGAAATTGAGGAACAACGCTTCTCGGCACACAGAGCTAAGATCGCTATGTACGCAAGTTTCCTTCGTTCGGAACGACTTAGTTACGTGCCTGTAAGTGAGATTTGCCGAAAATTTTCATAACACATCAAGGAAATTGAGGAACAACGCTTCTCGGCACACAGAGCTAAGATCGCTATGTACGCAAGTTTCCTTCGTTCGGAACGACTTAGTTACGTACCTGTAAGTGAGATATACCGAAAGTTTTCATAACACATCAAGGAAATTGAGGAACAACGCTTCTCGGCACACAGAGCTAAGATCGCTATGTACGCAAGTTTCCTTCGTTCGGAACGACTTAGTTACGTACCTGTAAGTGAGATATACCGAAAGTTTTCATAACACATCAAGGAAATTGAGGAACAACGCTTCTCGGCACACAGAGCTAAGATCGCTATGTACGCAAGTTTCCTTCGTTCGGAACGACTTAGTTACGTGCCTGTAAGCGAGATTTGCCGAAAATTTTCATAACACATCAAGGAAATTGAGGAACAACGCTTCTCGGCACACAGAGCTAAGATCGCTATGTACGCAAGTTTCCTTCGTTCGGAACGACTTAGTTACGTGCCTGTAAGCGAGATTTGCCGAAAATTTTCATAACACATCAAGGAAATTGAGGAACAACGCTTCTCGGCACACAGAGCTAAGATCGCTATGTACGCAAGTTTCCTTCGTTCGGAACGACTTAGTTACGTACCTGTAAGTGAGATATACCGAAAGTTTTCATAACACATCAAGGAAATTGAGGAACAACGCTTCTCGGCACACAGAGCTAAGATCGCTATGTACGCAAGTTTCCTTCGTTCGGAACGACTTAGTTACGTACCTGTAAGTGAGATATACCGAAAGTTTTCATAACACATCAAGGAAATTGAGGAACAACGCTTCTCGGCACACAGAGCTAAGATCGCTATGTACGCAAGTTTCCTTCGTTCGGAACGACTTAGTTACGTGCCTGTAAGTGAGATTTGCCGAAAGTTTTCATAACACATCAAGGAAATTGAGGAACAACGCTTCTCGGCACACAGAGCTAAGATCGCTATGTACGCAAGTTTCCTTCGTTCGGAACGACTTAGTTACGTACCTGTAAGTGAGATATACCGAAAGTTTTCATAACACATCAAGGAAATTGAGGAACAACGCTTCTCGGCTCACAGAGCTAAGATCGCTATGTACGCAAGTTTCCTTCGTTCGGAACGACTTAGTTACGTGCCTGTAAGCGAGATTTGCCGAAAATTTTCATAACACATCAAGGAAATTGAGGAACAACGCTTCTCGGCACACAGAGCTAAGATCGCTATGTACGCAAGTTTCCTTCGTTCGGAACGACTTAGTTACGTGCCTGTAAGCGAGATTTGCCGAAAATTTTCATAACACATCAAGGAAATTGAGGAACAACGCTTCTCGGCACACAGAGCTAAGATCGCTATGTACGCAAGTTTCCTTCGTTCGGAACGACTTAGTTACGTACCTGTAAGTGAGATATACCGAAAGTTTTCATAACACATCAAGGAAATTGAGGAACAACGCTTCTCGGCACACAGAGCTAAGATCGCTATGTACGCAAGTTTCCTTCGTTCGGAACGACTTAGTTACGTGCCTGTAAGCGAGATTTGCCGAAAATTTTCATAACACATCAAGGAAATTGAGGAACAACGCTTCTCGGCACACAGAGCTAAGATCGCTATGTACGCAAGTTTCCTTCGTTCGGAACGACTTAGTTACGTACCTGTAAGTGAGATATACCGAAAGTTTTCATAACACATCAAGAAAATTGAGGAACAACGCTTCTCGGCACACAGAGCTAAGATCGCTATGTACGCAAGTTTCCTTCGTTCGGAACGACTTAGTTACGTGCCTGTAAGCGAGATTTGCCGAAAATTTTCATAACACATCAAGGAAATTGAGGAACAACGCTTCTCGGCACACAGAGCTAAGATCGCTATGTACGCAAGTTTCCTTCGTTCGGAACGACTTAGTTACGTACCTGTAAGTGAGATATACCGAAAATTTTCATAACACATCAAGGAAATTGAGGAACAACGCTTCTCGGCACACAGAGCTAAGATCGCTATGTACGCAAGTTTCCTTCGTTCGGAACGACTTAGTTACGTACCTGTAAGTGAGATATACCGAAAGTTTTCATAACACATCAAGGAAATTGAGGAACAACGCTTCTCGGCTCACAGAGCTAAGATCGCTATGTACGCAAGTTTCCTTCGTTCGGAACGACTTAGTTACGTGCCTGTAAGCGAGATTTGCCGAAAATTTTCATAACACATCAAGGAAATTGAGGAACAACGCTTCTCGGCACACAGAGCTAAGATCGCTATGTACGCAAGTTTCCTTCGTTCGGAACGACTTAGTTACGTGCCTGTAAGCGAGATTTGCCGAAAATTTTCATAACACATCAAGGAAATTGAGGAACAACGCTTCTCGGCACACAGAGCTAAGATCGCTATGTACGCAAGTTTCCTTCGTTCGGAACGACTTAGTTACGTACCTGTAAGTGAGATATACCGAAAGTTTTCATAACACATCAAGGAAATTGAGGAACAACGCTTCTCGGCACACAGAGCTAAGATCGCTATGTACGCAAGTTTCCTTCGTTCGGAACGACTTAGTTACGTGCCTGTAAGCGAGATTTGCCGAAAATTTTCATAACACATCAAGGAAATTGAGGAACAACGCTTCTCGGCACACAGAGCTAAGATCGCTATGTACGCAAGTTTCCTTCGTTCGGAACGACTTAGTTACGTGCCTGTAAGCGAGATTTGCCGAAAATTTTCATAACACATCAAGGAAATTGAGGAACAACGCTTCTCGGCACACAGAGCTAAGATCGCTATGTACGCAAGTTTCCTTCGTTCGGAACGACTTAGTTACGTACCTGTAAGTGAGATATACCGAAAGTTTTCATAACACATCAAGAAAATTGAGGAACAACGCTTCTCGGCACACAGAGCTAAGATCGCTATGTACGCAAGTTTCCTTCGTTCGGAACGACTTAGTTACGTGCCTGTAAGCGAGATTTGCCGAAAATTTTCATAACACATCAAGGAAATTGAGGAACAACGCTTCTCGGCACACAGAGCTAAGATCGCTATGTACGCAAGTTTCCTTCGTTCGGAACGACTTAGTTACGTGCCTGTAAGCGAGATTTGCCGAAAATTTTCATAACACATCAAGGAAATTGAGGAACAACGCTTCTCGGCACACAGAGCTAAGATCGCTATGTACGCAAGTTTCCTTCGTTCGGAACGACTTAGTTACGTGCCTGTAAGCGAGATTTGCCGAAAATTTTCATAACACATCAAGGAAATTGAGGAACAACGCTTCTCGGCACACAGAGCTAAGATCGCTATGTACGCAAGTTTCCTTCGTTCGGAACGACTTAGTTACGTACCTGTAAGTGAGATATACCGAAAGTTTTCATAACACATCAAGGAAATTGAGGAACAACGCTTCTCGGCACACAGAGCTAAGATCGCTATGTACGCAAGTTTCCTTCGTTCGGAACGACTTAGTTACGTGCCTGTAAGCGAGATTTGCCGAAAATTTTCATAACACATCAAGGAAATTGAGGAACAACGCTTCTCGGCACACAGAGCTAAGATCGCTATGTACGCAAGTTTCCTTCGTTCGGAACGACTTAGTTACGTGCCTGTAAGCGAGATTTGCCGAAAATTTTCATAACACATCAAGGAAATTGAGGAACAACGCTTCTCGGCACACAGAGCTAAGATCGCTATGTACGCAAGTTTCCTTCGTTCGGAACGACTTAGTTACGTGCCTGTAAGCGAGATTTGCCGAAAATTTTCATAACACATCAAGGAAATTGAGGAACAACGCTTCTCGGCACACAGAGCTAAGATCGCTATGTACGCAAGTTTCCTTCGTTCGGAACGACTTAGTTACGTACCTGTAAGTGAGATATACCGAAAGTTTTCATAACACATCAAGGAAATTGAGGAACAACGCTTCTCGGCACACAGAGCTAAGATCGCTATGTACGCAAGTTTCCTTCGTTCGGAACGACTTAGTTACGTGCCTGTAAGTGAGATTTGCCGAAAATTTTCATAACACATCAAGGAAATTGAGGAACAACGCTTCTCGGCACACAGAGCTAAGATCGCTATGTACGCAAGTTTCCTTCGTTCGGAACGACTTAGTTACGTGCCTGTAAGTGAGATTTGCCGAAAATTTTCATAACACATCAAGGAAATTGAGGAACAACGCTTCTCGGCACACAGAGCTAAGATCGCTATGTACGCAAGTTTCCTTCGTTCGGAACGACTTAGTTACGTACCTGTAAGTGAGATATACCGAAAGTTTTCATAACACATCAAGGAAATTGAGGAACAACGCTTCTCGGCACACAGAGCTAAGATCGCTATGTACGCAAGTTTCCTTCGTTCGGAACGACTTAGTTACGTGCCTGTAAGCGAGATTTGCCGAAAATTTTCATAACACATCAAGGAAATTGAGGAACAACGCTTCTCGGCACACAGAGCTAAGATCGCTATGTACGCAAGTTTCCTTCGTTCGGAACGACTTAGTTACGTGCCTGTAAGCGAGATTTACCGAAAATTTTCATAACACATCAAGGAAATTGAGGAACAACGCTTCTCGGCACACAGAGCTAAGATCGCTATGTACGCAAGTTTCCTTCGTTCGGAACGACTTAGTTACGTGCCTGTAAGTGAGATATACCGAAAGTTTTCATAACACATCAAGGAAATTGAGGAACAACGCTTCTCGGCACACAGAGCTAAGATCGCTATGTACGCAAGTTTCCTTCGTTCGGAACGACTTAGTTACGTGCCTGTAAGTGAGATTTGCCGAAAATTTTCATAACACATCAAGGAAATTGAGGAACAACGCTTCTCGGCACACAGAGCTAAGATCGCTATGTACGCAAGTTTCCTTCGTTCGGAACGACTTAGTTACGTGCCTGTAAGTGAGATTTACCGAAAGTTTTCATAACACATCAAGGAAATTGAGGAACAACGCTTCTCGGCACACAGAGCTAAGATCGCTATGTACGCAAGTTTCCTTCGTTCGGAACGACTTAGTTACGTGCCTGTAAGCGAGATTTGCCGAAAATTTTCATAACACATCAAGGAAATTGAGGAACAACGCTTCTCGGCACACAGAGCTAAGATCGCTATGTACGCAAGTTTCCTTCGTTCGGAACGACTTAGTTACGTACCTGTAAGTGAGATATACCGAAAGTTTTCATAACACATCAAGGAAATTGAGGAACAACGCTTCTCGGCACACAGAGCTAAGATCGCTATGTACGCAAGTTTCCTTCGTTCGGAACGACTTAGTTACGTGCCTGTAAGCGAGATTTGCCGAAAATTTTCATAACACATCAAGGAAATTGAGGAACAACGCTTCTCGGCACACAGAGCTAAGATCGCTATGTACGCAAGTTTCCTTCGTTCGGAACGACTTAGTTACGTGCCTGTAAGCGAGATTTGCCGAAAATTTTCATAACACATCAAGGAAATTGAGGAACAACGCTTCTCGGCACACAGAGCTAAGATCGCTATGTACGCAAGTTTCCTTCGTTCGGAACGACTTAGTTACGTACCTGTAAGTGAGATTTGCCGAAAGTTTTCATAACACATCAAGGAAATTGAGGAACAACGCTTCTCGGCACACAGAGCTAAGATCGCTATGTACGCAAGTTTCCTTCGTTCGGAACGACTTAGTTACGTGCCTGTAAGCGAGATTTGCCGAAAATTTTCATAACACATCAAGGAAATTGAGGAACAACGCTTCTCGGCACACAGAGCTAAGATCGCTATGTACGCAAGTTTCCTTCGTTCGGAACGACTTAGTTACGTGCCTGTAAGCGAGATTTGCCGAAAATTTTCATAACACATCAAGGAAATTGAGGAACAACGCTTCTCGGCACACAGAGCTAAGATCGCTATGTACGCAAGTTTCCTTCGTTCGGAACGACTTAGTTACGTGCCTGTAAGTGAGATTTACCGAAAGTTTTCATAACACATCAAGGAAATTGAGGAACAACGCTTCTCGGCACACAGAGCTAAGATCGCTATGTACGCAAGTTTCCTTCGTTCGGAACGACTTAGTTACGTGCCTGTAAGCGAGATTTGCCGAAAATTTTCATAACACATCAAGGAAATTGAGGAACAACGCTTCTCGGCACACAGAGCTAAGATCGCTATGTACGCAAGTTTCCTTCGTTCGGAACGACTTAGTTACGTGCCTGTAAGTGAGATTTGCCGAAAATTTTCATAACACATCAAGGAAATTGAGGAACAACGCTTCTCGG
>JAXRKO010000719.1:0-30019 GCA_037039905.1 Formica aserva | reverse complement strand
AACTAAGTCGTTCCGAACGAAGGAAACTTGCGTACATAGCGATCTTATCTCTGTGAGCCGAGAAGCGTTGTTCCTCAATTTCCTTGATGTGTTATGAAAATTTTCGGCAAATCTCACTTACAGGCACGTAACTAAGTCGTTCCGAACGAAGGAAACTTGCGTACATAGCGATCTTATCTCTGTGAGCCGAGAAGCGTTGTTCCTCAATTTCCTTGATGTGTTATGAAAATTTTCGGCAAATCTCACTTACAGGCACGTAACTAAGTCGTTCCGAACGAAGGAAACTTGCGTACATAGCGATCTTATCTCTGTGAGCCGAGAAGCGTTGTTCCTCAATTTCCTTGATGTGTTATGAAAATTTTCGGCAAATCTCACTTACAGGCACGTAACTAAGTCGTTCCGAACGAAGGAAACTTGCGTACATAGCGATCTTAGCTCTGTGAGCCGAGAAGCGTTGTTCCTCAATTTCCTTGATGTGTTATGAAAATTTTCGGCAAATCTCACTTACAGGCACGTAACTAAGTCGTTCCGAACGAAGGAAACTTGCGTACATAGCGATCTTATCTCTGTGAGCCGAGAAGCGTTGTTCCTCAATTTCCTTGATGTGTTATGAAAATTTTCGGCAAATCTCACTTACAGGCACGTAACTAAGTCGTTCCGAACGAAGGAAACTTGCGTACATAGCGATCTTATCTCTGTGAGCCGAGAAGCGTTGTTCCTCAATTTCCTTGATGTGTTATGAAAATTTTCGGCAAATCTCACTTACAGGCACGTAACTAAGTCGTTCCGAACGAAGGAAACTTGCGTACATAGCGATCTTAGCTCTGTGAGCCGAGAAGCGTTGTTCCTCAATTTCCTTGATGTGTTATGAAAATTTTCGGCAAATCTCACTTACAGGCACGTAACTAAGTCGTTCCGAACGAAGGAAACTTGCGTACATAGCGATCTTAGCTCTGTGAGCCGAGAAGCGTTGTTCCTCAATTTCCTTGATGTGTTATGAAAATTTTCGGCAAATCTCACTTACAGGCACGTAACTAAGTCGTTCCGAACGAAGGAAACTTGCGTACATAGCGATCTTAGCTCTGTGAGCCGAGAAGCGTTGTTCCTCAATTTCCTTGATGTGTTATGAAAATTTTCGGCAAATCTCACTTACAGGCACGTAACTAAGTCGTTCCGAACGAAGGAAACTTGCGTACATAGCGATCTTAGCTCTGTGAGCCGAGAAGCGTTGTTCCTCAATTTCCTTGATGTGTTATGAAAATTTTCGGCAAATCTCACTTACAGGCACGTAACTAAGTCGTTCCGAACGAAGGAAACTTGCGTACATAGCGATCTTAGCTCTGTGAGCCGAGAAGCGTTGTTCCTCAATTTCCTTGATGTGTTATGAAAATTTTCGGCAAATCTCACTTACAGGCACGTAACTAAGTCGTTCCGAACGAAGGAAACTTGCGTACATAGCGATCTTATCTCTGTGAGCCGAGAAGCGTTGTTCCTCAATTTCCTTGATGTGTTATGAAAATTTTCGGCAAATCTCACTTACAGGCACGTAACTAAGTCGTTCCGAACGAAGGAAACTTGCGTACATAGCGATCTTAGCTCTGTGAGCCGAGAAGCGTTGTTCCTCAATTTCCTTGATGTGTTATGAAAATTTTCGGCAAATCTCACTTACAGGCACGTAACTAAGTCGTTCCGAACGAAGGAAACTTGCGTACATAGCGATCTTAGCTCTGTGAGCCGAGAAGCGTTGTTCCTCAATTTCCTTGATGTGTTATGAAAATTTTCGGCAAATCTCACTTACAGGGACGTAACTAAGTCGTTCCGAACGAAGGAAACTTGCGTACATAGCGATCTTATCTCTGTGAGCCGAGAAGCGTTGTTCCTCAATTTCCTTGATGTGTTATGAAAATTTTCGGCAAATCTCACTTACAGGAACGTAACTAAGTCGTTCCGAACGAAGGAAACTTGCGTACATAGCGATCTCTGTGAGCCGAGAAGCGTTGTTCCTCAATTTCCTTGATGTGTTATGAAAATTTTCGGCAAATCTCACTTACAGGCACGTAACTAAGTCGTTCCGAACGAAGGAAACTTGCGTACATAGCGATCTTATCTCTGTGAGCCGAGAAGCGTTGTTCCTCAATTTCCTTGATGTGTTATGAAAATTTTCGGCAAATCTCACTTACAGGAACGTAACTAAGTCGTTCCGAACGAAGGAAACTTGCGTACATAGCGATCTTATCTCTGTGAGCCGAGAAGCGTTGTTCCTCAATTTCCTTGATGTGTTATGAAAATTTTCGGCAAATCTCACTTACAGGCACGTAACTAAGTCGTTCCGAACGAAGGAAACTTGCGTACATAGCGATCTTATCTCTGTGAGCCGAGAAGCGTTGTTCCTCAATTTCCTTGATGTGTTATGAAAATTTTCGGCAAATCTCACTTACAGGAACGTAACTAAGTCGTTCCGAACGAAGGAAACTTGCGTACATAGCGATCTTATCTCTGTGAGCCGAGAAGCGTTGTTCCTCAATTTCCTTGATGTGTTATGAAAATTTTCGGCAAATCTCACTTACAGGCACGTAACTAAGTCGTTCCGAACGAAGGAAACTTGCGTACATAGCGATCTTATCTCTGTGAGCCGAGAAGCGTTGTTCCTCAATTTCCTTGATGTGTTATGAAAATTTTCGGCAAATCTCACTTACAGGCACGTAACTAAGTCGTTCCGAACGAAGGAAACTTGCGTACATAGCGATCTTATCTCTGTGAGCCGAGAAGCGTTGTTCCTCAATTTCCTTGATGTGTTATGAAAATTTTCGGCAAATCTCACTTACAGGACGTAACTAAGTCGTTCCGAACGAAGGAAACTTGCGTACATAGCGATCTTATCTCTGTGAGCCGAGAAGCGTTGTTCCTCAATTTCCTTGATGTGTTATGAAAATTTTCGGCAAATCTCACTTACAGGAACGTAACTAAGTCGTTCCGAACGAAGGAAACTTGCGTACATAGCGATCTTATCTCTGTGAGCCGAGAAGCGTTGTTCCTCAATTTCCTTGATGTGTTATGAAAATTTTCGGCAAATCTCACTTACAGGCACGTAACTAAGTCGTTCCGAACGAAGGAAACTTGCGTACATAGCGATCTTATCTCTGTGAGCCGAGAAGCGTTGTTCCTCAATTTCCTTGATGTGTTATGAAAATTTTCGGCAAATCTCACTTACAGGCACGTAACTAAGTCGTTCCGAACGAAGGAAACTTGCGTACATAGCGATCTTAGCTCTGTGAGCCGAGAAGCGTTGTTCCTCAATTTCCTTGATGTGTTATGAAAATTTTCGGCAAATCTCACTTACAGGCACGTAACTAAGTCGTTCCGAACGAAGGAAACTTGCGTACATAGCGATCTTAGCTCTGTGAGCCGAGAAGCGTTGTTCCTCAATTTCCTTGATGTGTTATGAAAATTTTCGGCAAATCTCACTTACAGGCACGTAACTAAGTCGTTCCGAACGAAGGAAACTTGCGTACATAGCGATCTTATCTCTGTGAGCCGAGAAGCGTTGTTCCTCAATTTCCTTGATGTGTTATGAAAATTTTCGGCAAATCTCACTTACAGGCACGTAACTAAGTCGTTCCGAACGAAGGAAACTTGCGTACATAGCGATCTTATCTCTGTGAGCCGAGAAGCGTTGTTCCTCAATTTCCTTGATGTGTTATGAAAATTTTCGGCAAATCTCACTTACAGGCACGTAACTAAGTCGTTCCGAACGAAGGAAACTTGCGTACATAGCGATCTTAGCTCTGTGAGCCGAGAAGCGTTGTTCCTCAATTTCCTTGATGTGTTATGAAAATTTTCGGCAAATCTCACTTACAGGCACGTAACTAAGTCGTTCCGAACGAAGGAAACTTGCGTACATAGCGATCTTAGCTCTGTGAGCCGAGAAGCGTTGTTCCTCAATTTCCTTGATGTGTTATGAAAATTTTCGGCAAATCTCACTTACAGGCACGTAACTAAGTCGTTCCGAACGAAGGAAACTTGCGTACATAGCGATCTTAGCTCTGTGAGCCGAGAAGCGTTGTTCCTCAATTTCCTTGATGTGTTATGAAAATTTTCGGCAAATCTCACTTACAGGCACGTAACTAAGTCGTTCCGAACGAAGGAAACTTGCGTACATAGCGATCTTAGCTCTGTGAGCCGAGAAGCGTTGTTCCTCAATTTCCTTGATGTGTTATGAAAATTTTCGGCAAATCTCACTTACAGGCACGTAACTAAGTCGTTCCGAACGAAGGAAACTTGCGTACATAGCGATCTCTGTGAGCCGAGAAGCGTTGTTCCTCAATTTCCTTGATGTGTTATGAAAATTTTCGGCAAATCTCACTTACAGGCACGTAACTAAGTCGTTCCGAACGAAGGAAACTTGCGTACATAGCGATCTTATCTCTGTGAGCCGAGAAGCGTTGTTCCTCAATTTCCTTGATGTGTTATGAAAATTTTCGGCAAATCTCACTTACAGGCACGTAACTAAGTCGTTCCGAACGAAGGAAACTTGCGTACATAGCGATCTTATCTCTGTGAGCCGAGAAGCGTTGTTCCTCAATTTCCTTGATGTGTTATGAAAATTTTCGGCAAATCTCACTTACAGGCACGTAACTAAGTCGTTCCGAACGAAGGAAACTTGCGTACATAGCGATCTCTGTGAGCCGAGAAGCGTTGTTCCTCAATTTCCTTGATGTGTTATGAAAATTTTCGGCAAATCTCACTTACAGGCACGTAACTAAGTCGTTCCGAACGAAGGAAACTTGCGTACATAGCGATCTTATCTCTGTGAGCCGAGAAGCGTTGTTCCTCAATTTCCTTGATGTGTTATGAAAATTTTCGGCAAATCTCACTTACAGGCACGTAACTAAGTCGTTCCGAACGAAGGAAACTTGCGTACATAGCGATCTTATCTCTGTGAGCCGAGAAGCGTTGTTCCTCAATTTCCTTGATGTGTTATGAAAATTTTCGGCAAATCTCACTTACAGGCACGTAACTAAGTCGTTCCGAACGAAGGAAACTTGCGTACATAGCGATCTTATCTCTGTGAGCCGAGAAGCGTTGTTCCTCAATTTCCTTGATGTGTTATGAAAATTTTCGGCAAATCTCACTTACAGGCACGTAACTAAGTCGTTCCGAACGAAGGAAACTTGCGTACATAGCGATCTTATCTCTGTGAGCCGAGAAGCGTTGTTCCTCAATTTCCTTGATGTGTTATGAAAATTTTCGGCAAATCTCACTTACAGGCACGTAACTAAGTCGTTCCGAACGAAGGAAACTTGCGTACATAGCGATCTTATCTCTGTGAGCCGAGAAGCGTTGTTCCTCAATTTCCTTGATGTGTTATGAAAATTTTCGGCAAATCTCACTTACAGGCACGTAACTAAGTCGTTCCGAACGAAGGAAACTTGCGTACATAGCGATCTTAGCTCTGTGAGCCGAGAAGCGTTGTTCCTCAATTTCCTTGATGTGTTATGAAAATTTTCGGCAAATCTCACTTACAGGCACGTAACTAAGTCGTTCCGAACGAAGGAAACTTGCGTACATAGCGATCTTATCTCTGTGAGCCGAGAAGCGTTGTTCCTCAATTTCCTTGATGTGTTATGAAAATTTTCGGCAAATCTCACTTACAGGCACGTAACTAAGTCGTTCCGAACGAAGGAAACTTGCGTACATAGCGATCTTATCTCTGTGAGCCGAGAAGCGTTGTTCCTCAATTTCCTTGATGTGTTATGAAAATTTTCGGCAAATCTCACTTACAGGCACGTAACTAAGTCGTTCCGAACGAAGGAAACTTGCGTACATAGCGATCTTATCTCTGTGAGCCGAGAAGCGTTGTTCCTCAATTTCCTTGATGTGTTATGAAAATTTTCGGCAAATCTCACTTACAGGCACGTAACTAAGTCGTTCCGAACGAAGGAAACTTGCGTACATAGCGATCTTATCTCTGTGAGCCGAGAAGCGTTGTTCCTCAATTTCCTTGATGTGTTATGAAAATTTTCGGCAAATCTCACTTACAGGCACGTAACTAAGTCGTTCCGAACGAAGGAAACTTGCGTACATAGCGATCTTAGCTCTGTGAGCCGAGAAGCGTTGTTCCTCAATTTCCTTGATGTGTTATGAAAATTTTCGGCAAATCTCACTTACAGGCACGTAACTAAGTCGTTCCGAACGAAGGAAACTTGCGTACATAGCGATCTTATCTCTGTGAGCCGAGAAGCGTTGTTCCTCAATTTCCTTGATGTGTTATGAAAATTTTCGGCAAATCTCACTTACAGGCACGTAACTAAGTCGTTCCGAACGAAGGAAACTTGCGTACATAGCGATCTCTGTGAGCCGAGAAGCGTTGTTCCTCAATTTCCTTGATGTGTTATGAAAATTTTCGGCAAATCTCACTTACAGGCACGTAACTAAGTCGTTCCGAACGAAGGAAACTTGCGTACATAGCGATCTTATCTCTGTGAGCCGAGAAGCGTTGTTCCTCAATTTCCTTGATGTGTTATGAAAATTTTCGGCAAATCTCACTTACAGGCACGTAACTAAGTCGTTCCGAACGAAGGAAACTTGCGTACATAGCGATCTTATCTCTGTGAGCCGAGAAGCGTTGTTCCTCAATTTCCTTGATGTGTTATGAAAATTTTCGGCAAATCTCACTTACAGGCACGTAACTAAGTCGTTCCGAACGAAGGAAACTTGCGTACATAGCGATCTTATCTCTGTGAGCCGAGAAGCGTTGTTCCTCAATTTCCTTGATGTGTTATGAAAATTTTCGGCAAATCTCACTTACAGGCACGTAACTAAGTCGTTCCGAACGAAGGAAACTTGCGTACATAGCGATCTTATCTCTGTGAGCCGAGAAGCGTTGTTCCTCAATTTCCTTGATGTGTTATGAAAATTTTCGGCAAATCTCACTTACAGGCACGTAACTAAGTCGTTCCGAACGAAGGAAACTTGCGTACATAGCGATCTTATCTCTGTGAGCCGAGAAGCGTTGTTCCTCAATTTCCTTGATGTGTTATGAAAATTTTCGGCAAATCTCACTTACAGGCACGTAACTAAGTCGTTCCGAACGAAGGAAACTTGCGTACATAGCGATCTTATCTCTGTGAGCCGAGAAGCGTTGTTCCTCAATTTCCTTGATGTGTTATGAAAATTTTCGGCAAATCTCACTTACAGGCACGTAACTAAGTCGTTCCGAACGAAGGAAACTTGCGTACATAGCGATCTTATCTCTGTGAGCCGAGAAGCGTTGTTCCTCAATTTCCTTGATGTGTTATGAAAATTTTCGGCAAATCTCACTTACAGGCACGTAACTAAGTCGTTCCGAACGAAGGAAACTTGCGTACATAGCGATCTTATCTCTGTGAGCCGAGAAGCGTTGTTCCTCAATTTCCTTGATGTGTTATGAAAATTTTCGGCAAATCTCACTTACAGGCACGTAACTAAGTCGTTCCGAACGAAGGAAACTTGCGTACATAGCGATCTTATCTCTGTGAGCCGAGAAGCGTTGTTCCTCAATTTCCTTGATGTGTTATGAAAATTTTCGGCAAATCTCACTTACAGGCACGTAACTAAGTCGTTCCGAACGAAGGAAACTTGCGTACATAGCGATCTTATCTCTGTGAGCCGAGAAGCGTTGTTCCTCAATTTCCTTGATGTGTTATGAAAATTTTCGGCAAATCTCACTTACAGGCACGTAACTAAGTCGTTCCGAACGAAGGAAACTTGCGTACATAGCGATCTTATCTCTGTGAGCCGAGAAGCGTTGTTCCTCAATTTCCTTGATGTGTTATGAAAATTTTCGGCAAATCTCACTTACAGGCACGTAACTAAGTCGTTCCGAACGAAGGAAACTTGCGTACATAGCGATCTTATCTCTGTGAGCCGAGAAGCGTTGTTCCTCAATTTCCTTGATGTGTTATGAAAATTTTCGGCAAATCTCACTTACAGGCACGTAACTAAGTCGTTCCGAACGAAGGAAACTTGCGTACATAGCGATCTTATCTCTGTGAGCCGAGAAGCGTTGTTCCTCAATTTCCTTGATGTGTTATGAAAATTTTCGGCAAATCTCACTTACAGGCACGTAACTAAGTCGTTCCGAACGAAGGAAACTTGCGTACATAGCGATCTTATCTCTGTGAGCCGAGAAGCGTTGTTCCTCAATTTCCTTGATGTGTTATGAAAATTTTCGGCAAATCTCACTTACAGGCACGTAACTAAGTCGTTCCGAACGAAGGAAACTTGCGTACATAGCGATCTTATCTCTGTGAGCCGAGAAGCGTTGTTCCTCAATTTCCTTGATGTGTTATGAAAATTTTCGGCAAATCTCACTTACAGGCACGTAACTAAGTCGTTCCGAACGAAGGAAACTTGCGTACATAGCGATCTTATCTCTGTGAGCCGAGAAGCGTTGTTCCTCAATTTCCTTGATGTGTTATGAAAATTTTCGGCAAATCTCACTTACAGGCACGTAACTAAGTCGTTCCGAACGAAGGAAACTTGCGTACATAGCGATCTTATCTCTGTGAGCCGAGAAGCGTTGTTCCTCAATTTCCTTGATGTGTTATGAAAATTTTCGGCAAATCTCACTTACAGGCACGTAACTAAGTCGTTCCGAACGAAGGAAACTTGCGTACATAGCGATCTTATCTCTGTGAGCCGAGAAGCGTTGTTCCTCAATTTCCTTGATGTGTTATGAAAATTTTCGGCAAATCTCACTTACAGGCACGTAACTAAGTCGTTCCGAACGAAGGAAACTTGCGTACATAGCGATCTTATCTCTGTGAGCCGAGAAGCGTTGTTCCTCAATTTCCTTGATGTGTTATGAAAATTTTCGGCAAATCTCACTTACAGGCACGTAACTAAGTCGTTCCGAACGAAGGAAACTTGCGTACATAGCGATCTTATCTCTGTGAGCCGAGAAGCGTTGTTCCTCAATTTCCTTGATGTGTTATGAAAATTTTCGGCAAATCTCACTTACAGGCACGTAACTAAGTCGTTCCGAACGAAGGAAACTTGCGTACATAGCGATCTTATCTCTGTGAGCCGAGAAGCGTTGTTCCTCAATTTCCTTGATGTGTTATGAAAATTTTCGGCAAATCTCACTTACAGGCACGTAACTAAGTCGTTCCGAACGAAGGAAACTTGCGTACATAGCGATCTTATCTCTGTGAGCCGAGAAGCGTTGTTCCTCAATTTCCTTGATGTGTTATGAAAATTTTCGGCAAATCTCACTTACAGGCACGTAACTAAGTCGTTCCGAACGAAGGAAACTTGCGTACATAGCGATCTTATCTCTGTGAGCCGAGAAGCGTTGTTCCTCAATTTCCTTGATGTGTTATGAAAATTTTCGGCAAATCTCACTTACAGGCACGTAACTAAGTCGTTCCGAACGAAGGAAACTTGCGTACATAGCGATCTTATCTCTGTGAGCCGAGAAGCGTTGTTCCTCAATTTCCTTGATGTGTTATGAAAATTTTCGGCAAATCTCACTTACAGGCACGTAACTAAGTCGTTCCGAACGAAGGAAACTTGCGTACATAGCGATCTTATCTCTGTGAGCCGAGAAGCGTTGTTCCTCAATTTCCTTGATGTGTTATGAAAATTTTCGGCAAATCTCACTTACAGGCACGTAACTAAGTCGTTCCGAACGAAGGAAACTTGCGTACATAGCGATCTTATCTCTGTGAGCCGAGAAGCGTTGTTCCTCAATTTCCTTGATGTGTTATGAAAATTTTCGGCAAATCTCACTTACAGGCACGTAACTAAGTCGTTCCGAACGAAGGAAACTTGCGTACATAGCGATCTTATCTCTGTGAGCCGAGAAGCGTTGTTCCTCAATTTCCTTGATGTGTTATGAAAATTTTCGGCAAATCTCACTTACAGGCACGTAACTAAGTCGTTCCGAACGAAGGAAACTTGCGTACATAGCGATCTTATCTCTGTGAGCCGAGAAGCGTTGTTCCTCAATTTCCTTGATGTGTTATGAAAATTTTCGGCAAATCTCACTTACAGGCACGTAACTAAGTCGTTCCGAACGAAGGAAACTTGCGTACATAGCGATCTTATCTCTGTGAGCCGAGAAGCGTTGTTCCTCAATTTCCTTGATGTGTTATGAAAATTTTCGGCAAATCTCACTTACAGGCACGTAACTAAGTCGTTCCGAACGAAGGAAACTTGCGTACATAGCGATCTTATCTCTGTGAGCCGAGAAGCGTTGTTCCTCAATTTCCTTGATGTGTTATGAAAATTTTCGGCAAATCTCACTTACAGGCACGTAACTAAGTCGTTCCGAACGAAGGAAACTTGCGTACATAGCGATCTTATCTCTGTGAGCCGAGAAGCGTTGTTCCTCAATTTCCTTGATGTGTTATGAAAATTTTCGGCAAATCTCACTTACAGGCACGTAACTAAGTCGTTCCGAACGAAGGAAACTTGCGTACATAGCGATCTTATCTCTGTGAGCCGAGAAGCGTTGTTCCTCAATTTCCTTGATGTGTTATGAAAATTTTCGGCAAATCTCACTTACAGGCACGTAACTAAGTCGTTCCGAACGAAGGAAACTTGCGTACATAGCGATCTTATCTCTGTGAGCCGAGAAGCGTTGTTCCTCAATTTCCTTGATGTGTTATGAAAATTTTCGGCAAATCTCACTTACAGGCACGTAACTAAGTCGTTCCGAACGAAGGAAACTTGCGTACATAGCGATCTTATCTCTGTGAGCCGAGAAGCGTTGTTCCTCAATTTCCTTGATGTGTTATGAAAATTTTCGGCAAATCTCACTTACAGGCACGTAACTAAGTCGTTCCGAACGAAGGAAACTTGCGTACATAGCGATCTTATCTCTGTGAGCCGAGAAGCGTTGTTCCTCAATTTCCTTGATGTGTTATGAAAATTTTCGGCAAATCTCACTTACAGGCACGTAACTAAGTCGTTCCGAACGAAGGAAACTTGCGTACATAGCGATCTTATCTCTGTGAGCCGAGAAGCGTTGTTCCTCAATTTCCTTGATGTGTTATGAAAATTTTCGGCAAATCTCACTTACAGGCACGTAACTAAGTCGTTCCGAACGAAGGAAACTTGCGTACATAGCGATCTTATCTCTGTGAGCCGAGAAGCGTTGTTCCTCAATTTCCTTGATGTGTTATGAAAATTTTCGGCAAATCTCACTTACAGGCACGTAACTAAGTCGTTCCGAACGAAGGAAACTTGCGTACATAGCGATCTTATCTCTGTGAGCCGAGAAGCGTTGTTCCTCAATTTCCTTGATGTGTTATGAAAATTTTCGGCAAATCTCACTTACAGGCACGTAACTAAGTCGTTCCGAACGAAGGAAACTTGCGTACATAGCGATCTTATCTCTGTGAGCCGAGAAGCGTTGTTCCTCAATTTCCTTGATGTGTTATGAAAATTTTCGGCAAATCTCACTTACAGGCACGTAACTAAGTCGTTCCGAACGAAGGAAACTTGCGTACATAGCGATCTTATCTCTGTGAGCCGAGAAGCGTTGTTCCTCAATTTCCTTGATGTGTTATGAAAATTTTCGGCAAATCTCACTTACAGGCACGTAACTAAGTCGTTCCGAACGAAGGAAACTTGCGTACATAGCGATCTTATCTCTGTGAGCCGAGAAGCGTTGTTCCTCAATTTCCTTGATGTGTTATGAAAATTTTCGGCAAATCTCACTTACAGGCACGTAACTAAGTCGTTCCGAACGAAGGAAACTTGCGTACATAGCGATCTTATCTCTGTGAGCCGAGAAGCGTTGTTCCTCAATTTCCTTGATGTGTTATGAAAATTTTCGGCAAATCTCACTTACAGGCACGTAACTAAGTCGTTCCGAACGAAGGAAACTTGCGTACATAGCGATCTTATCTCTGTGAGCCGAGAAGCGTTGTTCCTCAATTTCCTTGATGTGTTATGAAAATTTTCGGCAAATCTCACTTACAGGCACGTAACTAAGTCGTTCCGAACGAAGGAAACTTGCGTACATAGCGATCTTATCTCTGTGAGCCGAGAAGCGTTGTTCCTCAATTTCCTTGATGTGTTATGAAAATTTTCGGCAAATCTCACTTACAGGCACGTAACTAAGTCGTTCCGAACGAAGGAAACTTGCGTACATAGCGATCTTATCTCTGTGAGCCGAGAAGCGTTGTTCCTCAATTTCCTTGATGTGTTATGAAAATTTTCGGCAAATCTCACTTACAGGCACGTAACTAAGTCGTTCCGAACGAAGGAAACTTGCGTACATAGCGATCTTATCTCTGTGAGCCGAGAAGCGTTGTTCCTCAATTTCCTTGATGTGTTATGAAAATTTTCGGCAAATCTCACTTACAGGCACGTAACTAAGTCGTTCCGAACGAAGGAAACTTGCGTACATAGCGATCTTATCTCTGTGAGCCGAGAAGCGTTGTTCCTCAATTTCCTTGATGTGTTATGAAAATTTTCGGCAAATCTCACTTACAGGCACGTAACTAAGTCGTTCCGAACGAAGGAAACTTGCGTACATAGCGATCTTATCTCTGTGAGCCGAGAAGCGTTGTTCCTCAATTTCCTTGATGTGTTATGAAAATTTTCGGCAAATCTCACTTACAGGCACGTAACTAAGTCGTTCCGAACGAAGGAAACTTGCGTACATAGCGATCTTATCTCTGTGAGCCGAGAAGCGTTGTTCCTCAATTTCCTTGATGTGTTATGAAAATTTTCGGCAAATCTCACTTACAGGCACGTAACTAAGTCGTTCCGAACGAAGGAAACTTGCGTACATAGCGATCTTATCTCTGTGAGCCGAGAAGCGTTGTTCCTCAATTTCCTTGATGTGTTATGAAAATTTTCGGCAAATCTCACTTACAGGCACGTAACTAAGTCGTTCCGAACGAAGGAAACTTGCGTACATAGCGATCTTATCTCTGTGAGCCGAGAAGCGTTGTTCCTCAATTTCCTTGATGTGTTATGAAAATTTTCGGCAAATCTCACTTACAGGCACGTAACTAAGTCGTTCCGAACGAAGGAAACTTGCGTACATAGCGATCTTATCTCTGTGAGCCGAGAAGCGTTGTTCCTCAATTTCCTTGATGTGTTATGAAAATTTTCGGCAAATCTCACTTACAGGCACGTAACTAAGTCGTTCCGAACGAAGGAAACTTGCGTACATAGCGATCTTATCTCTGTGAGCCGAGAAGCGTTGTTCCTCAATTTCCTTGATGTGTTATGAAAATTTTCGGCAAATCTCACTTACAGGCACGTAACTAAGTCGTTCCGAACGAAGGAAACTTGCGTACATAGCGATCTTATCTCTGTGAGCCGAGAAGCGTTGTTCCTCAATTTCCTTGATGTGTTATGAAAATTTTCGGCAAATCTCACTTACAGGCACGTAACTAAGTCGTTCCGAACGAAGGAAACTTGCGTACATAGCGATCTTATCTCTGTGAGCCGAGAAGCGTTGTTCCTCAATTTCCTTGATGTGTTATGAAAATTTTCGGCAAATCTCACTTACAGGCACGTAACTAAGTCGTTCCGAACGAAGGAAACTTGCGTACATAGCGATCTTATCTCTGTGAGCCGAGAAGCGTTGTTCCTCAATTTCCTTGATGTGTTATGAAAATTTTCGGCAAATCTCACTTACAGGCACGTAACTAAGTCGTTCCGAACGAAGGAAACTTGCGTACATAGCGATCTTATCTCTGTGAGCCGAGAAGCGTTGTTCCTCAATTTCCTTGATGTGTTATGAAAATTTTCGGCAAATCTCACTTACAGGCACGTAACTAAGTCGTTCCGAACGAAGGAAACTTGCGTACATAGCGATCTTATCTCTGTGAGCCGAGAAGCGTTGTTCCTCAATTTCCTTGATGTGTTATGAAAATTTTCGGCAAATCTCACTTACAGGCACGTAACTAAGTCGTTCCGAACGAAGGAAACTTGCGTACATAGCGATCTTATCTCTGTGAGCCGAGAAGCGTTGTTCCTCAATTTCCTTGATGTGTTATGAAAATTTTCGGCAAATCTCACTTACAGGCACGTAACTAAGTCGTTCCGAACGAAGGAAACTTGCGTACATAGCGATCTTATCTCTGTGAGCCGAGAAGCGTTGTTCCTCAATTTCCTTGATGTGTTATGAAAATTTTCGGCAAATCTCACTTACAGGCACGTAACTAAGTCGTTCCGAACGAAGGAAACTTGCGTACATAGCGATCTTATCTCTGTGAGCCGAGAAGCGTTGTTCCTCAATTTCCTTGATGTGTTATGAAAATTTTCGGCAAATCTCACTTACAGGCACGTAACTAAGTCGTTCCGAACGAAGGAAACTTGCGTACATAGCGATCTTATCTCTGTGAGCCGAGAAGCGTTGTTCCTCAATTTCCTTGATGTGTTATGAAAATTTTCGGCAAATCTCACTTACAGGCACGTAACTAAGTCGTTCCGAACGAAGGAAACTTGCGTACATAGCGATCTTATCTCTGTGAGCCGAGAAGCGTTGTTCCTCAATTTCCTTGATGTGTTATGAAAATTTTCGGCAAATCTCACTTACAGGCACGTAACTAAGTCGTTCCGAACGAAGGAAACTTGCGTACATAGCGATCTTATCTCTGTGAGCCGAGAAGCGTTGTTCCTCAATTTCCTTGATGTGTTATGAAAATTTTCGGCAAATCTCACTTACAGGCACGTAACTAAGTCGTTCCGAACGAAGGAAACTTGCGTACATAGCGATCTTATCTCTGTGAGCCGAGAAGCGTTGTTCCTCAATTTCCTTGATGTGTTATGAAAATTTTCGGCAAATCTCACTTACAGGCACGTAACTAAGTCGTTCCGAACGAAGGAAACTTGCGTACATAGCGATCTTATCTCTGTGAGCCGAGAAGCGTTGTTCCTCAATTTCCTTGATGTGTTATGAAAATTTTCGGCAAATCTCACTTACAGGCACGTAACTAAGTCGTTCCGAACGAAGGAAACTTGCGTACATAGCGATCTTATCTCTGTGAGCCGAGAAGCGTTGTTCCTCAATTTCCTTGATGTGTTATGAAAATTTTCGGCAAATCTCACTTACAGGCACGTAACTAAGTCGTTCCGAACGAAGGAAACTTGCGTACATAGCGATCTTATCTCTGTGAGCCGAGAAGCGTTGTTCCTCAATTTCCTTGATGTGTTATGAAAATTTTCGGCAAATCTCACTTACAGGCACGTAACTAAGTCGTTCCGAACGAAGGAAACTTGCGTACATAGCGATCTTATCTCTGTGAGCCGAGAAGCGTTGTTCCTCAATTTCCTTGATGTGTTATGAAAATTTTCGGCAAATCTCACTTACAGGCACGTAACTAAGTCGTTCCGAACGAAGGAAACTTGCGTACATAGCGATCTTATCTCTGTGAGCCGAGAAGCGTTGTTCCTCAATTTCCTTGATGTGTTATGAAAATTTTCGGCAAATCTCACTTACAGGCACGTAACTAAGTCGTTCCGAACGAAGGAAACTTGCGTACATAGCGATCTTATCTCTGTGAGCCGAGAAGCGTTGTTCCTCAATTTCCTTGATGTGTTATGAAAATTTTCGGCAAATCTCACTTACAGGCACGTAACTAAGTCGTTCCGAACGAAGGAAACTTGCGTACATAGCGATCTTATCTCTGTGAGCCGAGAAGCGTTGTTCCTCAATTTCCTTGATGTGTTATGAAAATTTTCGGCAAATCTCACTTACAGGCACGTAACTAAGTCGTTCCGAACGAAGGAAACTTGCGTACATAGCGATCTTATCTCTGTGAGCCGAGAAGCGTTGTTCCTCAATTTCCTTGATGTGTTATGAAAATTTTCGGCAAATCTCACTTACAGGCACGTAACTAAGTCGTTCCGAACGAAGGAAACTTGCGTACATAGCGATCTTATCTCTGTGAGCCGAGAAGCGTTGTTCCTCAATTTCCTTGATGTGTTATGAAAATTTTCGGCAAATCTCACTTACAGGCACGTAACTAAGTCGTTCCGAACGAAGGAAACTTGCGTACATAGCGATCTTATCTCTGTGAGCCGAGAAGCGTTGTTCCTCAATTTCCTTGATGTGTTATGAAAATTTTCGGCAAATCTCACTTACAGGCACGTAACTAAGTCGTTCCGAACGAAGGAAACTTGCGTACATAGCGATCTTATCTCTGTGAGCCGAGAAGCGTTGTTCCTCAATTTCCTTGATGTGTTATGAAAATTTTCGGCAAATCTCACTTACAGGCACGTAACTAAGTCGTTCCGAACGAAGGAAACTTGCGTACATAGCGATCTTATCTCTGTGAGCCGAGAAGCGTTGTTCCTCAATTTCCTTGATGTGTTATGAAAATTTTCGGCAAATCTCACTTACAGGCACGTAACTAAGTCGTTCCGAACGAAGGAAACTTGCGTACATAGCGATCTTATCTCTGTGAGCCGAGAAGCGTTGTTCCTCAATTTCCTTGATGTGTTATGAAAATTTTCGGCAAATCTCACTTACAGGCACGTAACTAAGTCGTTCCGAACGAAGGAAACTTGCGTACATAGCGATCTTATCTCTGTGAGCCGAGAAGCGTTGTTCCTCAATTTCCTTGATGTGTTATGAAAATTTTCGGCAAATCTCACTTACAGGCACGTAACTAAGTCGTTCCGAACGAAGGAAACTTGCGTACATAGCGATCTTATCTCTGTGAGCCGAGAAGCGTTGTTCCTCAATTTCCTTGATGTGTTATGAAAATTTTCGGCAAATCTCACTTACAGGCACGTAACTAAGTCGTTCCGAACGAAGGAAACTTGCGTACATAGCGATCTTATCTCTGTGAGCCGAGAAGCGTTGTTCCTCAATTTCCTTGATGTGTTATGAAAATTTTCGGCAAATCTCACTTACAGGCACGTAACTAAGTCGTTCCGAACGAAGGAAACTTGCGTACATAGCGATCTTATCTCTGTGAGCCGAGAAGCGTTGTTCCTCAATTTCCTTGATGTGTTATGAAAATTTTCGGCAAATCTCACTTACAGGCACGTAACTAAGTCGTTCCGAACGAAGGAAACTTGCGTACATAGCGATCTTATCTCTGTGAGCCGAGAAGCGTTGTTCCTCAATTTCCTTGATGTGTTATGAAAATTTTCGGCAAATCTCACTTACAGGCACGTAACTAAGTCGTTCCGAACGAAGGAAACTTGCGTACATAGCGATCTTATCTCTGTGAGCCGAGAAGCGTTGTTCCTCAATTTCCTTGATGTGTTATGAAAATTTTCGGCAAATCTCACTTACAGGCACGTAACTAAGTCGTTCCGAACGAAGGAAACTTGCGTACATAGCGATCTTATCTCTGTGAGCCGAGAAGCGTTGTTCCTCAATTTCCTTGATGTGTTATGAAAATTTTCGGCAAATCTCACTTACAGGCACGTAACTAAGTCGTTCCGAACGAAGGAAACTTGCGTACATAGCGATCTTATCTCTGTGAGCCGAGAAGCGTTGTTCCTCAATTTCCTTGATGTGTTATGAAAATTTTCGGCAAATCTCACTTACAGGCACGTAACTAAGTCGTTCCGAACGAAGGAAACTTGCGTACATAGCGATCTTATCTCTGTGAGCCGAGAAGCGTTGTTCCTCAATTTCCTTGATGTGTTATGAAAATTTTCGGCAAATCTCACTTACAGGCACGTAACTAAGTCGTTCCGAACGAAGGAAACTTGCGTACATAGCGATCTTATCTCTGTGAGCCGAGAAGCGTTGTTCCTCAATTTCCTTGATGTGTTATGAAAATTTTCGGCAAATCTCACTTACAGGCACGTAACTAAGTCGTTCCGAACGAAGGAAACTTGCGTACATAGCGATCTTATCTCTGTGAGCCGAGAAGCGTTGTTCCTCAATTTCCTTGATGTGTTATGAAAATTTTCGGCAAATCTCACTTACAGGCACGTAACTAAGTCGTTCCGAACGAAGGAAACTTGCGTACATAGCGATCTTATCTCTGTGAGCCGAGAAGCGTTGTTCCTCAATTTCCTTGATGTGTTATGAAAATTTTCGGCAAATCTCACTTACAGGCACGTAACTAAGTCGTTCCGAACGAAGGAAACTTGCGTACATAGCGATCTCTGTGAGCCGAGAAGCGTTGTTCCTCAATTTCCTTGATGTGTTATGAAAATTTTCGGCAAATCTCACTTACAGGCACGTAACTAAGTCGTTCCGAACGAAGGAAACTTGCGTACATAGCGATCTTATCTCTGTGAGCCGAGAAGCGTTGTTCCTCAATTTCCTTGATGTGTTATGAAAATTTTCGGCAAATCTCACTTACAGGCACGTAACTAAGTCGTTCCGAACGAAGGAAACTTGCGTACATAGCGATCTTATCTCTGTGAGCCGAGAAGCGTTGTTCCTCAATTTCCTTGATGTGTTATGAAAATTTTCGGCAAATCTCACTTACAGGCACGTAACTAAGTCGTTCCGAACGAAGGAAACTTGCGTACATAGCGATCTTATCTCTGTGAGCCGAGAAGCGTTGTTCCTCAATTTCCTTGATGTGTTATGAAAATTTTCGGCAAATCTCACTTACAGGCACGTAACTAAGTCGTTCCGAACGAAGGAAACTTGCGTACATAGCGATCTTATCTCTGTGAGCCGAGAAGCGTTGTTCCTCAATTTCCTTGATGTGTTATGAAAATTTTCGGCAAATCTCACTTACAGGCACGTAACTAAGTCGTTCCGAACGAAGGAAACTTGCGTACATAGCGATCTTATCTCTGTGAGCCGAGAAGCGTTGTTCCTCAATTTCCTTGATGTGTTATGAAAATTTTCGGCAAATCTCACTTACAGGCACGTAACTAAGTCGTTCCGAACGAAGGAAACTTGCGTACATAGCGATCTTATCTCTGTGAGCCGAGAAGCGTTGTTCCTCAATTTCCTTGATGTGTTATGAAAATTTTCGGCAAATCTCACTTACAGGCACGTAACTAAGTCGTTCCGAACGAAGGAAACTTGCGTACATAGCGATCTTATCTCTGTGAGCCGAGAAGCGTTGTTCCTCAATTTCCTTGATGTGTTATGAAAATTTTCGGCAAATCTCACTTACAGGCACGTAACTAAGTCGTTCCGAACGAAGGAAACTTGCGTACATAGCGATCTTATCTCTGTGAGCCGAGAAGCGTTGTTCCTCAATTTCCTTGATGTGTTATGAAAATTTTCGGCAAATCTCACTTACAGGCACGTAACTAAGTCGTTCCGAACGAAGGAAACTTGCGTACATAGCGATCTTATCTCTGTGAGCCGAGAAGCGTTGTTCCTCAATTTCCTTGATGTGTTATGAAAATTTTCGGCAAATCTCACTTACAGGCACGTAACTAAGTCGTTCCGAACGAAGGAAACTTGCGTACATAGCGATCTTATCTCTGTGAGCCGAGAAGCGTTGTTCCTCAATTTCCTTGATGTGTTATGAAAATTTTCGGCAAATCTCACTTACAGGCACGTAACTAAGTCGTTCCGAACGAAGGAAACTTGCGTACATAGCGATCTTATCTCTGTGAGCCGAGAAGCGTTGTTCCTCAATTTCCTTGATGTGTTATGAAAATTTTCGGCAAATCTCACTTACAGGCACGTAACTAAGTCGTTCCGAACGAAGGAAACTTGCGTACATAGCGATCTTATCTCTGTGAGCCGAGAAGCGTTGTTCCTCAATTTCCTTGATGTGTTATGAAAATTTTCGGCAAATCTCACTTACAGGCACGTAACTAAGTCGTTCCGAACGAAGGAAACTTGCGTACATAGCGATCTTATCTCTGTGAGCCGAGAAGCGTTGTTCCTCAATTTCCTTGATGTGTTATGAAAATTTTCGGCAAATCTCACTTACAGGCACGTAACTAAGTCGTTCCGAACGAAGGAAACTTGCGTACATAGCGATCTTATCTCTGTGAGCCGAGAAGCGTTGTTCCTCAATTTCCTTGATGTGTTATGAAAATTTTCGGCAAATCTCACTTACAGGCACGTAACTAAGTCGTTCCGAACGAAGGAAACTTGCGTACATAGCGATCTTATCTCTGTGAGCCGAGAAGCGTTGTTCCTCAATTTCCTTGATGTGTTATGAAAATTTTCGGCAAATCTCACTTACAGGCACGTAACTAAGTCGTTCCGAACGAAGGAAACTTGCGTACATAGCGATCTTATCTCTGTGAGCCGAGAAGCGTTGTTCCTCAATTTCCTTGATGTGTTATGAAAATTTTCGGCAAATCTCACTTACAGGCACGTAACTAAGTCGTTCCGAACGAAGGAAACTTGCGTACATAGCGATCTTATCTCTGTGAGCCGAGAAGCGTTGTTCCTCAATTTCCTTGATGTGTTATGAAAATTTTCGGCAAATCTCACTTACAGGCACGTAACTAAGTCGTTCCGAACGAAGGAAACTTGCGTACATAGCGATCTTATCTCTGTGAGCCGAGAAGCGTTGTTCCTCAATTTCCTTGATGTGTTATGAAAATTTTCGGCAAATCTCACTTACAGGCACGTAACTAAGTCGTTCCGAACGAAGGAAACTTGCGTACATAGCGATCTTATCTCTGTGAGCCGAGAAGCGTTGTTCCTCAATTTCCTTGATGTGTTATGAAAATTTTCGGCAAATCTCACTTACAGGCACGTAACTAAGTCGTTCCGAACGAAGGAAACTTGCGTACATAGCGATCTTATCTCTGTGAGCCGAGAAGCGTTGTTCCTCAATTTCCTTGATGTGTTATGAAAATTTTCGGCAAATCTCACTTACAGGCACGTAACTAAGTCGTTCCGAACGAAGGAAACTTGCGTACATAGCGATCTTATCTCTGTGAGCCGAGAAGCGTTGTTCCTCAATTTCCTTGATGTGTTATGAAAATTTTCGGCAAATCTCACTTACAGGCACGTAACTAAGTCGTTCCGAACGAAGGAAACTTGCGTACATAGCGATCTTATCTCTGTGAGCCGAGAAGCGTTGTTCCTCAATTTCCTTGATGTGTTATGAAAATTTTCGGCAAATCTCACTTACAGGCACGTAACTAAGTCGTTCCGAACGAAGGAAACTTGCGTACATAGCGATCTTATCTCTGTGAGCCGAGAAGCGTTGTTCCTCAATTTCCTTGATGTGTTATGAAAATTTTCGGCAAATCTCACTTACAGGCACGTAACTAAGTCGTTCCGAACGAAGGAAACTTGCGTACATAGCGATCTTATCTCTGTGAGCCGAGAAGCGTTGTTCCTCAATTTCCTTGATGTGTTATGAAAATTTTCGGCAAATCTCACTTACAGGCACGTAACTAAGTCGTTCCGAACGAAGGAAACTTGCGTACATAGCGATCTTATCTCTGTGAGCCGAGAAGCGTTGTTCCTCAATTTCCTTGATGTGTTATGAAAATTTTCGGCAAATCTCACTTACAGGCACGTAACTAAGTCGTTCCGAACGAAGGAAACTTGCGTACATAGCGATCTTATCTCTGTGAGCCGAGAAGCGTTGTTCCTCAATTTCCTTGATGTGTTATGAAAATTTTCGGCAAATCTCACTTACAGGCACGTAACTAAGTCGTTCCGAACGAAGGAAACTTGCGTACATAGCGATCTTATCTCTGTGAGCCGAGAAGCGTTGTTCCTCAATTTCCTTGATGTGTTATGAAAATTTTCGGCAAATCTCACTTACAGGCACGTAACTAAGTCGTTCCGAACGAAGGAAACTTGCGTACATAGCGATCTTATCTCTGTGAGCCGAGAAGCGTTGTTCCTCAATTTCCTTGATGTGTTATGAAAATTTTCGGCAAATCTCACTTACAGGCACGTAACTAAGTCGTTCCGAACGAAGGAAACTTGCGTACATAGCGATCTTATCTCTGTGAGCCGAGAAGCGTTGTTCCTCAATTTCCTTGATGTGTTATGAAAATTTTCGGCAAATCTCACTTACAGGCACGTAACTAAGTCGTTCCGAACGAAGGAAACTTGCGTACATAGCGATCTTATCTCTGTGAGCCGAGAAGCGTTGTTCCTCAATTTCCTTGATGTGTTATGAAAATTTTCGGCAAATCTCACTTACAGGCACGTAACTAAGTCGTTCCGAACGAAGGAAACTTGCGTACATAGCGATCTTATCTCTGTGAGCCGAGAAGCGTTGTTCCTCAATTTCCTTGATGTGTTATGAAAATTTTCGGCAAATCTCACTTACAGGCACGTAACTAAGTCGTTCCGAACGAAGGAAACTTGCGTACATAGCGATCTTATCTCTGTGAGCCGAGAAGCGTTGTTCCTCAATTTCCTTGATGTGTTATGAAAATTTTCGGCAAATCTCACTTACAGGCACGTAACTAAGTCGTTCCGAACGAAGGAAACTTGCGTACATAGCGATCTTATCTCTGTGAGCCGAGAAGCGTTGTTCCTCAATTTCCTTGATGTGTTATGAAAATTTTCGGCAAATCTCACTTACAGGCACGTAACTAAGTCGTTCCGAACGAAGGAAACTTGCGTACATAGCGATCTTATCTCTGTGAGCCGAGAAGCGTTGTTCCTCAATTTCCTTGATGTGTTATGAAAATTTTCGGCAAATCTCACTTACAGGCACGTAACTAAGTCGTTCCGAACGAAGGAAACTTGCGTACATAGCGATCTTATCTCTGTGAGCCGAGAAGCGTTGTTCCTCAATTTCCTTGATGTGTTATGAAAATTTTCGGCAAATCTCACTTACAGGCACGTAACTAAGTCGTTCCGAACGAAGGAAACTTGCGTACATAGCGATCTTATCTCTGTGAGCCGAGAAGCGTTGTTCCTCAATTTCCTTGATGTGTTATGAAAATTTTCGGCAAATCTCACTTACAGGCACGTAACTAAGTCGTTCCGAACGAAGGAAACTTGCGTACATAGCGATCTTATCTCTGTGAGCCGAGAAGCGTTGTTCCTCAATTTCCTTGATGTGTTATGAAAATTTTCGGCAAATCTCACTTACAGGCACGTAACTAAGTCGTTCCGAACGAAGGAAACTTGCGTACATAGCGATCTTATCTCTGTGAGCCGAGAAGCGTTGTTCCTCAATTTCCTTGATGTGTTATGAAAATTTTCGGCAAATCTCACTTACAGGCACGTAACTAAGTCGTTCCGAACGAAGGAAACTTGCGTACATAGCGATCTTATCTCTGTGAGCCGAGAAGCGTTGTTCCTCAATTTCCTTGATGTGTTATGAAAATTTTCGGCAAATCTCACTTACAGGCACGTAACTAAGTCGTTCCGAACGAAGGAAACTTGCGTACATAGCGATCTTATCTCTGTGAGCCGAGAAGCGTTGTTCCTCAATTTCCTTGATGTGTTATGAAAATTTTCGGCAAATCTCACTTACAGGCACGTAACTAAGTCGTTCCGAACGAAGGAAACTTGCGTACATAGCGATCTTATCTCTGTGAGCCGAGAAGCGTTGTTCCTCAATTTCCTTGATGTGTTATGAAAATTTTCGGCAAATCTCACTTACAGGCACGTAACTAAGTCGTTCCGAACGAAGGAAACTTGCGTACATAGCGATCTTATCTCTGTGAGCCGAGAAGCGTTGTTCCTCAATTTCCTTGATGTGTTATGAAAATTTTCGGCAAATCTCACTTACAGGCACGTAACTAAGTCGTTCCGAACGAAGGAAACTTGCGTACATAGCGATCTTATCTCTGTGAGCCGAGAAGCGTTGTTCCTCAATTTCCTTGATGTGTTATGAAAATTTTCGGCAAATCTCACTTACAGGCACGTAACTAAGTCGTTCCGAACGAAGGAAACTTGCGTACATAGCGATCTTATCTCTGTGAGCCGAGAAGCGTTGTTCCTCAATTTCCTTGATGTGTTATGAAAATTTTCGGCAAATCTCACTTACAGGCACGTAACTAAGTCGTTCCGAACGAAGGAAACTTGCGTACATAGCGATCTTATCTCTGTGAGCCGAGAAGCGTTGTTCCTCAATTTCCTTGATGTGTTATGAAAATTTTCGGCAAATCTCACTTACAGGCACGTAACTAAGTCGTTCCGAACGAAGGAAACTTGCGTACATAGCGATCTTATCTCTGTGAGCCGAGAAGCGTTGTTCCTCAATTTCCTTGATGTGTTATGAAAATTTTCGGCAAATCTCACTTACAGGCACGTAACTAAGTCGTTCCGAACGAAGGAAACTTGCGTACATAGCGATCTTATCTCTGTGAGCCGAGAAGCGTTGTTCCTCAATTTCCTTGATGTGTTATGAAAATTTTCGGCAAATCTCACTTACAGGCACGTAACTAAGTCGTTCCGAACGAAGGAAACTTGCGTACATAGCGATCTTATCTCTGTGAGCCGAGAAGCGTTGTTCCTCAATTTCCTTGATGTGTTATGAAAATTTTCGGCAAATCTCACTTACAGGCACGTAACTAAGTCGTTCCGAACGAAGGAAACTTGCGTACATAGCGATCTTATCTCTGTGAGCCGAGAAGCGTTGTTCCTCAATTTCCTTGATGTGTTATGAAAATTTTCGGCAAATCTCACTTACAGGCACGTAACTAAGTCGTTCCGAACGAAGGAAACTTGCGTACATAGCGATCTTATCTCTGTGAGCCGAGAAGCGTTGTTCCTCAATTTCCTTGATGTGTTATGAAAATTTTCGGCAAATCTCACTTACAGGCACGTAACTAAGTCGTTCCGAACGAAGGAAACTTGCGTACATAGCGATCTTATCTCTGTGAGCCGAGAAGCGTTGTTCCTCAATTTCCTTGATGTGTTATGAAAATTTTCGGCAAATCTCACTTACAGGCACGTAACTAAGTCGTTCCGAACGAAGGAAACTTGCGTACATAGCGATCTTATCTCTGTGAGCCGAGAAGCGTTGTTCCTCAATTTCCTTGATGTGTTATGAAAATTTTCGGCAAATCTCACTTACAGGCACGTAACTAAGTCGTTCCGAACGAAGGAAACTTGCGTACATAGCGATCTTATCTCTGTGAGCCGAGAAGCGTTGTTCCTCAATTTCCTTGATGTGTTATGAAAATTTTCGGCAAATCTCACTTACAGGCACGTAACTAAGTCGTTCCGAACGAAGGAAACTTGCGTACATAGCGATCTTATCTCTGTGAGCCGAGAAGCGTTGTTCCTCAATTTCCTTGATGTGTTATGAAAATTTTCGGCAAATCTCACTTACAGGCACGTAACTAAGTCGTTCCGAACGAAGGAAACTTGCGTACATAGCGATCTCTGTGAGCCGAGAAGCGTTGTTCCTCAATTTCCTTGATGTGTTATGAAAATTTTCGGCAAATCTCACTTACAGGCACGTAACTAAGTCGTTCCGAACGAAGGAAACTTGCGTACATAGCGATCTTATCTCTGTGAGCCGAGAAGCGTTGTTCCTCAATTTCCTTGATGTGTTATGAAAATTTTCGGCAAATCTCACTTACAGGCACGTAACTAAGTCGTTCCGAACGAAGGAAACTTGCGTACATAGCGATCTTATCTCTGTGAGCCGAGAAGCGTTGTTCCTCAATTTCCTTGATGTGTTATGAAAATTTTCGGCAAATCTCACTTACAGGCACGTAACTAAGTCGTTCCGAACGAAGGAAACTTGCGTACATAGCGATCTTATCTCTGTGAGCCGAGAAGCGTTGTTCCTCAATTTCCTTGATGTGTTATGAAAATTTTCGGCAAATCTCACTTACAGGCACGTAACTAAGTCGTTCCGAACGAAGGAAACTTGCGTACATAGCGATCTTATCTCTGTGAGCCGAGAAGCGTTGTTCCTCAATTTCCTTGATGTGTTATGAAAATTTTCGGCAAATCTCACTTACAGGCACGTAACTAAGTCGTTCCGAACGAAGGAAACTTGCGTACATAGCGATCTTATCTCTGTGAGCCGAGAAGCGTTGTTCCTCAATTTCCTTGATGTGTTATGAAAATTTTCGGCAAATCTCACTTACAGGCACGTAACTAAGTCGTTCCGAACGAAGGAAACTTGCGTACATAGCGATCTTATCTCTGTGAGCCGAGAAGCGTTGTTCCTCAATTTCCTTGATGTGTTATGAAAATTTTCGGCAAATCTCACTTACAGGCACGTAACTAAGTCGTTCCGAACGAAGGAAACTTGCGTACATAGCGATCTTATCTCTGTGAGCCGAGAAGCGTTGTTCCTCAATTTCCTTGATGTGTTATGAAAATTTTCGGCAAATCTCACTTACAGGCACGTAACTAAGTCGTTCCGAACGAAGGAAACTTGCGTACATAGCGATCTTATCTCTGTGAGCCGAGAAGCGTTGTTCCTCAATTTCCTTGATGTGTTATGAAAATTTTCGGCAAATCTCACTTACAGGCACGTAACTAAGTCGTTCCGAACGAAGGAAACTTGCGTACATAGCGATCTTATCTCTGTGAGCCGAGAAGCGTTGTTCCTCAATTTCCTTGATGTGTTATGAAAATTTTCGGCAAATCTCACTTACAGGCACGTAACTAAGTCGTTCCGAACGAAGGAAACTTGCGTACATAGCGATCTTATCTCTGTGAGCCGAGAAGCGTTGTTCCTCAATTTCCTTGATGTGTTATGAAAATTTTCGGCAAATCTCACTTACAGGCACGTAACTAAGTCGTTCCGAACGAAGGAAACTTGCGTACATAGCGATCTTATCTCTGTGAGCCGAGAAGCGTTGTTCCTCAATTTCCTTGATGTGTTATGAAAATTTTCGGCAAATCTCACTTACAGGCACGTAACTAAGTCGTTCCGAACGAAGGAAACTTGCGTACATAGCGATCTTAGCTCTGTGAGCCGAGAAGCGTTGTTCCTCAATTTCCTTGATGTGTTATGAAAATTTTCGGCAAATCTCACTTACAGGCACGTAACTAAGTCGTTCCGAACGAAGGAAACTTGCGTACATAGCGATCTTATCTCTGTGAGCCGAGAAGCGTTGTTCCTCAATTTCCTTGATGTGTTATGAAAATTTTCGGCAAATCTCACTTACAGGCACGTAACTAAGTCGTTCCGAACGAAGGAAACTTGCGTACATAGCGATCTTATCTCTGTGAGCCGAGAAGCGTTGTTCCTCAATTTCCTTGATGTGTTATGAAAATTTTCGGCAAATCTCACTTACAGGCACGTAACTAAGTCGTTCCGAACGAAGGAAACTTGCGTACATAGCGATCTTATCTCTGTGAGCCGAGAAGCGTTGTTCCTCAATTTCCTTGATGTGTTATGAAAATTTTCGGCAAATCTCACTTACAGGCACGTAACTAAGTCGTTCCGAACGAAGGAAACTTGCGTACATAGCGATCTTATCTCTGTGAGCCGAGAAGCGTTGTTCCTCAATTTCCTTGATGTGTTATGAAAATTTTCGGCAAATCTCACTTACAGGCACGTAACTAAGTCGTTCCGAACGAAGGAAACTTGCGTACATAGCGATCTTATCTCTGTGAGCCGAGAAGCGTTGTTCCTCAATTTCCTTGATGTGTTATGAAAATTTTCGGCAAATCTCACTTACAGGCACGTAACTAAGTCGTTCCGAACGAAGGAAACTTGCGTACATAGCGATCTTATCTCTGTGAGCCGAGAAGCGTTGTTCCTCAATTTCCTTGATGTGTTATGAAAATTTTCGGCAAATCTCACTTACAGGCACGTAACTAAGTCGTTCCGAACGAAGGAAACTTGCGTACATAGCGATCTTATCTCTGTGAGCCGAGAAGCGTTGTTCCTCAATTTCCTTGATGTGTTATGAAAATTTTCGGCAAATCTCACTTACAGGCACGTAACTAAGTCGTTCCGAACGAAGGAAACTTGCGTACATAGCGATCTTATCTCTGTGAGCCGAGAAGCGTTGTTCCTCAATTTCCTTGATGTGTTATGAAAATTTTCGGCAAATCTCACTTACAGGCACGTAACTAAGTCGTTCCGAACGAAGGAAACTTGCGTACATAGCGATCTTATCTCTGTGAGCCGAGAAGCGTTGTTCCTCAATTTCCTTGATGTGTTATGAAAATTTTCGGCAAATCTCACTTACAGGCACGTAACTAAGTCGTTCCGAACGAAGGAAACTTGCGTACATAGCGATCTTATCTCTGTGAGCCGAGAAGCGTTGTTCCTCAATTTCCTTGATGTGTTATGAAAATTTTCGGCAAATCTCACTTACAGGCACGTAACTAAGTCGTTCCGAACGAAGGAAACTTGCGTACATAGCGATCTTATCTCTGTGAGCCGAGAAGCGTTGTTCCTCAATTTCCTTGATGTGTTATGAAAATTTTCGGCAAATCTCACTTACAGGCACGTAACTAAGTCGTTCCGAACGAAGGAAACTTGCGTACATAGCGATCTTATCTCTGTGAGCCGAGAAGCGTTGTTCCTCAATTTCCTTGATGTGTTATGAAAATTTTCGGCAAATCTCACTTACAGGCACGTAACTAAGTCGTTCCGAACGAAGGAAACTTGCGTACATAGCGATCTTATCTCTGTGAGCCGAGAAGCGTTGTTCCTCAATTTCCTTGATGTGTTATGAAAATTTTCGGCAAATCTCACTTACAGGCACGTAACTAAGTCGTTCCGAACGAAGGAAACTTGCGTACATAGCGATCTTAGCTCTGTGAGCCGAGAAGCGTTGTTCCTCAATTTCCTTGATGTGTTATGAAAATTTTCGGCAAATCTCACTTACAGGCACGTAACTAAGTCGTTCCGAACGAAGGAAACTTGCGTACATAGCGATCTTATCTCTGTGAGCCGAGAAGCGTTGTTCCTCAATTTCCTTGATGTGTTATGAAAATTTTCGGCAAATCTCACTTACAGGCACGTAACTAAGTCGTTCCGAACGAAGGAAACTTGCGTACATAGCGATCTTATCTCTGTGAGCCGAGAAGCGTTGTTCCTCAATTTCCTTGATGTGTTATGAAAATTTTCGGCAAATCTCACTTACAGGCACGTAACTAAGTCGTTCCGAACGAAGGAAACTTGCGTACATAGCGATCTTATCTCTGTGAGCCGAGAAGCGTTGTTCCTCAATTTCCTTGATGTGTTATGAAAATTTTCGGCAAATCTCACTTACAGGCACGTAACTAAGTCGTTCCGAACGAAGGAAACTTGCGTACATAGCGATCTTATCTCTGTGAGCCGAGAAGCGTTGTTCCTCAATTTCCTTGATGTGTTATGAAAATTTTCGGCAAATCTCACTTACAGGCACGTAACTAAGTCGTTCCGAACGAAGGAAACTTGCGTACATAGCGATCTTATCTCTGTGAGCCGAGAAGCGTTGTTCCTCAATTTCCTTGATGTGTTATGAAAATTTTCGGCAAATCTCACTTACAGGCACGTAACTAAGTCGTTCCGAACGAAGGAAACTTGCGTACATAGCGATCTTATCTCTGTGAGCCGAGAAGCGTTGTTCCTCAATTTCCTTGATGTGTTATGAAAATTTTCGGCAAATCTCACTTACAGGCACGTAACTAAGTCGTTCCGAACGAAGGAAACTTGCGTACATAGCGATCTTATCTCTGTGAGCCGAGAAGCGTTGTTCCTCAATTTCCTTGATGTGTTATGAAAATTTTCGGCAAATCTCACTTACAGGACGTAACTAAGTCGTTCCGAACGAAGGAAACTTGCGTACATAGCGATCTTATCTCTGTGAGCCGAGAAGCGTTGTTCCTCAATTTCCTTGATGTGTTATGAAAATTTTCGGCAAATCTCACTTACAGGCACGTAACTAAGTCGTTCCGAACGAAGGAAACTTGCGTACATAGCGATCTCTGTGAGCCGAGAAGCGTTGTTCCTCAATTTCCTTGATGTGTTATGAAAATTTTCGGCAAATCTCACTTACAGGCACGTAACTAAGTCGTTCCGAACGAAGGAAACTTGCGTACATAGCGATCTTATCTCTGTGAGCCGAGAAGCGTTGTTCCTCAATTTCCTTGATGTGTTATGAAAATTTTCGGCAAATCTCACTTACAGGCACGTAACTAAGTCGTTCCGAACGAAGGAAACTTGCGTACATAGCGATCTTATCTCTGTGAGCCGAGAAGCGTTGTTCCTCAATTTCCTTGATGTGTTATGAAAATTTTCGGCAAATCTCACTTACAGGAACG
>JAXRKO010000718.1:0-30078 GCA_037039905.1 Formica aserva | reverse complement strand
CATTTGCTATAAACGAGGGAATACACGATGCGCGTATTTTCTTAACCGAACATCTCGCGATCGATTTTCTTCGAATTTTCTAAACTTATTATATAATGGATGAAATTAAGAAAAAAAACATGAATATATCTTAAGATTAAGATATTAAAATAGCAATTGAATAGAATTGACATAGAAGCAGATATATTTTTTGAAATCTTTTTAGTGTATTAGAATTCACATTATGGTAATAGTATATGTCGAGATGACATAATGCTATATTAATAAAAATATTCTTACTTTTATTCTAAGCAACACTTCTTTTTGCATTGCAGTTTTGGGAAATAATCAGCGACGAGCATGGCATTGACCCGACTGGCACCTATCACGGTGATTCCGACCTTCAACTGGAAAGAATCAACGTATACTACAATGAGGCATCGGGCGGCAAATACGTGCCCCGTGCCATCCTCGTCGATTTGGAACCTGGCACCATGGACTCTGTACGCTCGGGACCATTCGGCCAAATCTTCAGACCGGACAACTTCGTGTTCGGTCAAAGCGGCGCGGGCAACAACTGGGCAAAGGGTCATTATACCGAAGGCGCTGAATTGGTTGACTCTGTTCTCGACGTTGTAAGGAAAGAAGCTGAGAGTTGCGATTGTTTGCAAGGATTCCAGCTTACGCATTCCTTGGGCGGTGGTACTGGCTCCGGTATGGGTACCTTGCTTATCTCCAAGATCCGCGAAGAGTATCCAGATAGAATCATGAATACGTATTCCGTCGTGCCGTCGCCCAAGGTATCTGACACTGTCGTCGAGCCATACAACGCCACTCTTTCCGTACACCAACTTGTTGAGAATACCGACGAAACCTACTGTATCGATAACGAGGCCCTTTACGATATCTGTTTCCGCACTCTGAAACTGTCAACGCCCACATACGGCGATTTGAATCATCTCGTCTCCCTCACGATGTCCGGCGTCACGACCTGTCTGAGGTTCCCTGGTCAGCTGAACGCTGATCTTAGGAAACTCGCCGTAAACATGGTACCCTTCCCCCGTCTTCATTTCTTCATGCCCGGCTTCGCGCCCCTTACGTCTCGCGGTAGCCAACAGTACAGAGCACTCTCCGTACCGGAACTCACTCAACAGATGTTCGACGCCAAGAACATGATGGCCGCGTGCGACCCTAGACATGGCAGATATCTCACAGTTGCTGCTATTTTCCGTGGTAGGATGTCGATGAAAGAGGTTGACGAGCAGATGCTCAACATCCAGAACAAGAACAGCTCATACTTTGTCGAATGGATCCCGAACAATGTCAAGACTGCTGTCTGTGACATCCCACCACGCGGTCTCAAGATGTCTGCCACATTTATTGGCAATTCTACCGCCATCCAGGAACTGTTCAAGCGCATCTCCGAACAGTTTACCGCTATGTTCAGAAGAAAGGCTTTCCTTCACTGGTACACTGGCGAGGGCATGGACGAGATGGAATTCACCGAAGCCGAATCGAACATGAATGATTTGGTATCTGAGTATCAGCAGTATCAGGAGGCTACCGCGGACGAGGACGCCGAGTTCGATGAAGAGCAGGAAGCCGAAGTCGATGAGAACTAAGAGAAGATAACGTTATCTCGCAGCGATACTCTCTCGCCCTCTCCCTAATCTCTCTTCTCAATCGATCAAGCGATAACGCAACACAGCCCTTCACCCATGCTTCTTACCTCGTTATTTCTCTTTTGTATCTTTTTTTACGGATTTCTATTTCGAATTTTTGCGAAGTGCGCGCGTTTTCAATTACCTTTATCGCACTTAGTGCAACAATTCAGAGTTTTTTATTTTTGAATGTATTTCCGTTTGTTTTCAATTAATTTATACGCGCGCCCTTATCCAGTGTATAATTGTGCTGAGAGCGCGACCGCTCTACCATATTTGAATAAATTATTATCATATGAATCCGTCGTCACGCACTATTTCTTGATTATTACACAGACCTCTAGACTTCAATGCTATTAAGTTTTGTATTTTCGGAGACTTCTTATATATTTATATTCGTCTGTCAAATACGCAATTTTATACTTATGATAAATAGATGTGAATAAAAATTCATGAAATATACGAGATGAGAGTATTGATTAGACAAATTAATTATCTGACACATGTAAAAAAAACTAGAATATGAAATTGCAAGTGATATTTATTGCTTAAACAATAATCATGTTAAATAAACACATGAGTATTGCAATTATTACGGAAATGATATTAATTTACTTGAAAATTTAATTAAAATGAGATATATAATATTTTCTTGTCTTGAATATTTATTTTCCATAATTCAATATAATTTATGTTTTACAGAAATATATATTTGTCAAAAAATCTATCTAAATTAACATGGATATATACAAGTATATAATCGCATTTATCTTTTTTTATTTAGAAAAAAGTACAGAAATAATTTAGAAGGCTTAGGTGTTAGAGATGTTATCTATTCAACACTTCCACATAAATGACGTATTCGCGAAATATCGAAATAGCATATAATAATATGCTAGTGCATGTGCCTAAACTGACATGCACAATGTATTTCCGGCAGAAAGAAGTATGTTTCTCCGTCTATCCTCCTCTGGACACCGTTTCTAATGCAGAAACTACAGAAATTACCAGTAAAACTATAGCATTATTCATATCTAAAAGGTCCTGAATCTAAAAAAACTACATGTCGAAGATTGACGTAATCGAAGATTAAAGATTAGAATTTTTCTAATACACTACAAAACAAAGGAGCTGAAATTTGTTTGTTCTGATTGATTAAATTTTAATCATCGATATTTGTAGATACTTTTATAGTAGATATTTTTTTTTTTTTTTTTTTGTTAAATTCAAAGGAGAACCGTCAAGTACCGCCATCTCCAACCATTTTAGAGGCTACATAGAATTACCTAGCCATCTTCATTTTACTGCCGGTAAAAATCACCGGTTGGTACATGTTCGTATATTCGTAAATTATTAGGTTTATTATGAACATTTCCCGCGCGTTTATAGATTTAGTTGTATATTTTGTTAGCTACGCGTGATATCTTTTTTAAATCTTGCTCAAACTTGTTTACCTTATACTTTATTTTACGAATTGGTAATTTTATCCGTTTCATATTTCTCTGTTTTTCTTTACACAATTTCTATATTATATGTATTTATGAGCAATCTTTTTATTATGTATGTTAATTTTAAATTTAAAAACTAAATTTTTCTTATCTCTGTAGAAACGTAAAAAATATCTTTCTTAAACTATGGTTTCCAAAACATTTTAATCGAGACAAAAATTCATTCATATTGTTTATGATGGTATAAAAAATTATGTTTAGGAAACGTTTATATAAAATCAACATGTGTTACCTGGATATCCTCATTAAAATTGTTTAATTTTTTAAAAAATATGCTACAAAATAAGAAACAGCGTAAAAATGTTAATATATACGAAAATGAAAAATTTTTTTGGTATGTATTTACAATGATAATTCAATATACGTTATAACGGATAGACTATCGAGCGCGTACTTGCGCCTGCACGCACGTTATTTTGCAGCACATATACACGTACGTATACATACGCATACTTATATTACGCATTCGTATATTTATATGTATAGCGTCTATTCATGTTAACATGATTTTTTCACCGTCACGGCAAAAAAATCACTTATCTGCATCTAGTTTATATGTACATATATATGAATTCAATTTACTTTATATTTTTTTATAATATTATACTTATATTGAGTAATAATTTATTTCCTATTATATTTTTCATTTAAATTAAAAGTAGAATTTTTCATCAGAAAATCACGGTTTAAACAATTTTTCAAATGTATTTTAAAGGAGAAAAAGCACATAATATCGCATGTCACAGCAAGCGGTACATCATGGTAGTTAAGCATTTATCGTGAAAGTTTATTTGATATGACAAGCATGAAATAAGCTTACATTTTTTTACAGACACCACTCTTTTCTTCAATACACACACACACACACGTATATATATAATTTTTGATGTATTTTAAAATAAGTTTTATATATCAATGTATCTCTCTCTCTCTCTCTCTCTCTCTTTCTTTCTCTTTCTCTCTATTGCCGCTATAACAATTTTTCAAAGAAATGTATAATATGATTTAAATAAGATGCAATAAATAATTGTCATATATTAGACAATGTATTTTTTCAATATCAAAAAGATGATTTATGAATAAAAAGAATATAATACGTAAATATATATCAACTCATTAACCGTGTCGGTAATGACAATCTTTTACAATTAGGGCGGAAAAAAAGCATATCTATATAGTTGTCAAGTATGTTAAAAAATTTATAATAGCAACTTCCTGCAAAGTTAAATTATCGGATTAAAACTTTATCATGCTTAACAGCAATTTGAATAAACCTAAGGAAATTTGCCCTAAGATGCTTATTTTATGTATATTGCTCGTAAACTTTCGCGAAAATAGCTTCAAGAAGATTTTTAGATAATCGTTTAGTAAAATAATATCTTATTGAAGAAAATCTCATGGAAATTTTTTCTTGTTAACGAATTCTCCAGAAAGATTTAAGAAGTTAATATTGAAATAGCGATTGAATAAAAACAATGTTCTAAGAAAAATTTTCCGTGTCAAAAAAAAAAAAAAAAAAATTAATAATAATAATACCTGTTTTATGAAGTTCACGTGTTTTTGTAGAGAAAGTTCTTCTCAACACACATCATTTTTATATTAATTTCTTCTAAATTTTGTTCTCGAAACGACGATCGAATCGATAACGTTACTGTCAATGATGTAAAATTTTCTGTGAGTTTTCTTTTTCGCATTGTTTTAATGATCTCGAGAAAAAGATTTCATTACTCCGCGCGATCTGGCAACACGGTGTTACATTAAAAAAAGATTTCCTATCAGCAGAATCTACGGATGGAGTAATCAACATGTGTCTGTGGTGTGATCGAGAATTCAGTTCATACGCGACATTCTATCGCGGATGACGGTTTGTTGATTTAACATTTTCTTCCTCACGTGATTGACATCTCTCGTATATCGATTTGACGGCGTCAACTGGCAGGTCAAAATAGCACGTTAGAGAGTCACCTTGTATAATCCTTAACTATACACGTTTCTTATGAAATTACAAACATTCGTATGCTTTTCGAGCAGTCGACGATATTGTCTTGCGAGTGACAGACTATCTGTAAACAGTACGTTTTTCAAACACGCCTAAATTATAGCAATCAAAAGGATAAAATTCGATTATTGCAATTACGGGCTTTTCGATTACTGCAGATTTTACGATCGCTGAAGAATTTGAGTGCGCGAAAATACAAGAACAAGAAGCAAGAATTACAAAACTGTATACGTCGATTTGACAGTTATGTGTAGTGATGTTTGTTTGAAGATTAAATCGCTGTGCAAACTTTTAAAGGGCAAATAAATGTGCGCGTCATCCCTCTACGGATACTTTTAGTTACAATTCTAATTATAATCTAATTAAAAATTATAACTTTTATTAAATTATAATTATAATATTTCTGCAATACTTTAAAATCGGCAATCGAGCGCGATATTTATTGTATTCTTATTACAAACGAAAGCATCTTTACGAGGAACGTTCGTTTCGGTCGGACAGCAAGAAACGAACACAGACCCGTACTTCTATTATTTTTCTTTTGGCATTTTATCCAATTTGCCATTTCGAGAAATTGCCCTCGAAGGACCAATAAGAACTTCGTATTCATTGAGAAATTCAAACATTCAAAGAATGGGAATTACTTTCGGCACATGCTACCTCAGAATCCGACTAGAGAATTAAGAAAGAGAGAGAGAGAGAGAGGACGTACGAATAATTACTGTCCCACTCGTGATTTTCTTTCACCAGTCCAGAAAGATTGTGCGAGAAGAAAATTCGAGCTCACTCGTCGCAAGTGGGTGACCCATTAAAATCCAGCAATAAAAAAAGGTTTATTGACTCGACACGGGTTTATCAAAAACGCGAAGCGGTGTGTTTTCTTTGTCTGCGCGCGCGATATATCTCAAGACATGATATCAGAACGTGTATACGCGAAAGGAAATATCGTTACGCTGTCATCACGATGAACCGAACGAACGTGTGATATTCATCGAGTGGATCCTTCATCATGGGGACATTGGGGGAGGACGAAAACGAGACGCTCGATTTCTGGCGGGATTGGGATCTGGACAATCTGACTGAGATCGAGTACCTAAATAAAGTGCTGGGACCCAGGTACTTGCCTCAGAGGTTGGTGATACCGCTTACGATCGCCTACCTGCTGATCTTTGTCTCTGGCGTTTTCGGTAACGTCGCCACGTGCACGGTCATCGTCCGAAACGCGTCTATGCAGACTGCCACCAATTACTATCTTTTCAGTCTGGCCATATCTGACCTCATTCTACTTGTGCTGGGTAAGCGAGCAAAAGGCGATGTAGAAATATCGCGCTTATTCAGGATGCGATTACTTTCGGTGTCATCTTCTCATCTTCGTTATCTCTTTTAATAATTAATTCTTTTATTTTAATAATTAATTGTTTTTCCCACTATCATAGATACATTTTACTTATTTCATGTTCATTAATCTGTCAATAAAAACATAAAAAAGCTACATCAATCACAGCAATGATCTTATCAGGTTTAGCAAAAAATTTAAAAATGATTTATATACATTTATATAATTAGTAATAAATAAAAATTGTTGAAAATTTGTGTACAATACAAATATTATTAATATTCTAAATACATTGCAAATAAAATTAAATCCCAAATAATAAATAAATAAAGATTTGAATAATAAATAAATAATAAATAGTTTATTTATTTAAATTTAAATAATAAATAAAATAAAGATTTATATATTTTCTTTTTATGTAGAAATATTTTATATTTTAATAACAAAAAGAAATAGATGGCATTGCGTATCATAAATCCGACGTCTTCACTAATAATTAATGTACAATACAAAGCTTATTTTTAGGATAGTAGTAGCAAAATAATATTGAGAGACATCTGCAAATCCTACTTTAATGAAGAGACATTCCTAAGTTAAAACAAAGAAAATACATAAAGCATTTGCCATTTTTTAATCTCTATTGTCATTTAAATAAAGTACACATTTTAAATACATTGGTTAAGCGTGAGATTTTTGCCATGGCTTGCTAAATCTCTCCTCTTTATTCTGAAAATGGCACACAGTCGTAAAAGGACAGGATTTAACGGAACATGTGGTTTAAAGCTATTTCACTTTTCACGATTCATGTGCCGCTTTTGTTCACGTTTCAAATATGCATTCTTTAATTCGCGCAAAATGCACATAATTTTTCACATATACGTATAATATAATATGTGAACTATATATCTTCACAGAGGTTTAATCGTGAATTGGTACAAAGCAGCGTCGACGACCGAATTGCTTCTGGCTGGTAAATCAACGACTCGTTAATTATCGATGACATTTCGTTCATTGATATGATTTTGATAATTCCTAAAGCGATTGATAACGATAATCGATCTGACTAAACTGTTCTCGTTTGGATAACGCGGAATAATAGATACGCAAGAAAGAATCGGTTTTTAAAATATATAAATTCGGAGTCTTATCGACGGTATTGTGAATGGAGTGCGGAAAGGACTTAATAATGAATGAAGTCGAATTCAGTTGAAGGAACAAATTCGTTCAGGATTAAAGCCGACGGAACGGCAGTATGAAACAAATCCCTTTAGTGTAGCGACAAATCACATAGAATATCTGGCGTATCTCGCGTGCATGCGTTCTTCATGTATTTTTTTGGTATTGCTTTTTGCGTAGAATTCGAAGAGAGATATTGACGACACACTGATAGAAAATTGCTACTGAAAAAAATTGCATTTTTTCAAGAGTAATATTCTGTCGAGCTATATATCAATGGAATAGCACTGAAAATTATCACCAAAAGCATTATAAGAAATACGATTACAATCATTTTCATCAATGTATTTATCGATATATTTATTTGCCGATATATTTCGTATTTAAGTATTTTGTATCTTTTAATCACGCTATGATAATCCGTGTTTATTTGTAATTTGTGTCGAAAAATACGCAAACATTGTAAAGCGTACATAGAAGTAATTACTCTTTCTCTCCCTCCCTTCCTCCCCCCTTTCTTGTTCTCTTTTTCTCTCTGAGATAAATAAAAAATTAATTATTTTATATTATCTATTGTGTATTATCACTATCATGATTGCTTGACACGAGATATTCGCTTGTCTTCATAGCATTGACGCACGTAGATAAAAGCTTGAAATTAATCCCATTTTATGTGTACAATTGCGATTGTTATCTGTACGGTAGACATGTTTGCTGAAGGTAACAACGACGTATTTACGTCACTATGAGAAATTCGCGAGACTTAGACACGAGAATGATTCTTCATGAAAATCAAAAATATATAGGCTTCGCTATTTCAAATATCAATTCAATATATGTATAGAAGTGTGAAAAAAGTCAATCCTTCAATTATATAATACGTAAAATAATTTAAACAGCATTTAAATAGTATTTTGGATAGAATTTTTTAGTACGTTAAATAAGGACTTGTCATAAAGATTTTTAAATAAATATATAAAATAAAATTAATATATGCGATTTATAATTCTCATAAATAAATTGAAACTATAATCTACAGTTTGCTCAAATTTAAATAAAAAATATAAAAAATTATTATATAAAAAATTTAAAAACTCTTTGTAGAAGAAATAATAAAAAGAAAAATTTTTAGATGTGCCTTTGAAATCGATCGATTATCAAAATACTCACGAATGATTTAATTACTTATGAATTAATTGTCGATTGATGGCGTGATACACAAAGGGAAAACAAGACAGAGAGAAAAATTAAAACAATTGTGTGTGCATTTATAGAATTGGTAGTAAAACGGCGGTTTTGCAATACAATAAAAGGCTTCGCGGTTTGACGGGTGCATGTTGTTACATTTATAACCGGCGTCGCGCTTTAGAAAATGTTAGACACAATAGAAACGATCGAAGGGCTTCCAACTATGACGAGAAAGCTTTATCGTTAACGATATGTTCACGTTCAACTTCTGATGGTAAGAACCGAACCCTGGTGGGTTTTGATGTCCATTGTGAAGCTTTATGAAAGGACAACTATATGCCGGACGACTACCGGATAACTTTTATGCTTTGGAAGACGATTGGAAGACATAAAATCCCCATATTGTGATGAGGGAAATCGAAAAAAAAAGAAAGGAAAAGAGAAACACTTCTGGCATTATTAATAACAGTATAACACATATTTGGCTTTCAATTTACTCTTTGTGAGATTATTTATGCTAGCAAAAAATCATCGGATTAAGACAATTAATGTAAAGCAAAATTACATGTAAATGATTTTAGTAAAACATGAATTTACAAAAATTTTTATTATTTTTTCTCTTTTTCTTTCATACTTCTCTCTTTCAATACCTCTGCCTCGATTTCAATTATTTACATATATGTAACTTGCAAACTGAAATAATTAATAAATAGTTAATTAAAATATATAATTTAAATTAACTTTTTAATTAAAATTTGAACTGTAAAACAATTGAAAATGAAGTAAACAAATTATAGAACAAAGAAACAATAAAAAAAGAGAAAAAAGAAATAGTAAAAGACAGATATTCTATTAACAAACAGACATAGAGATATTAGATTGCGCTTATCAGTCGTCAAAAAGCGCAAAGCGCGGTTTCGTTGTATGCATTTTGTGCGATGTGTTCATTAATTAAAACACAAACATTTCAATGGCTCTTATAGAGCTTATTCGACTCATAACGATACGTGACGAATATTCAGCCGTTCGTTTTCGCGGTGGATGTAATTCGTGGAAGTTATTTTAACTTGCGCGTACAAAGCGTAAAAAGGCACAACCTCGTTAATATTGTAATGCTAGATATGTGTTCCCACGCTAATTATCCAACCGGGCTTAAGTTAGTCGTAATTCTGCTTTTCGGAAAGTTAATTTACGTTTTACGCAAGCTTACGGGAAGCATTTTATCCGGAGAGAAGTGCGGGACTCGGATGTCGACCTGCACTAATGTAATCGAGAACGCGTAAAAAGATGAAAGCGAAAATTCTAATACTGTGTTCCAAATTTTGCGAAAAGAGCTACAAGAGCTTCGTCAGTAAAATTACAGGGCATTCTATACAAGCTTTTCTGCATGTTACACAAAAATTTCTTTCATAAAATACAATATAAAAATTGGAGTTACTTGATCTCTCCAGATCAATTAACCACTGATATCCCAAATTAATCACGCTTTACTGCGGATTCTTTGATTAATTATAAATCGATTTTCCTTTATCGAAAATAGAAACATATATATAATACTCTCGAAAAATTCTTTCCTTAATCTATTAATCTATTAATTAATTACTACAGGTCTCCCCAATGAGCTGAGCATATTCTGGCAACAATATCCGTGGGCTCTGGGCGCGGGGCTTTGCAAGATACGGGCGTACGTGTCGGAGATGTAAGAAATATCTCTAATCCTCTCTATAACTCTTGTCGAGTGACATGTTCTTTTAAATATCAGCGACTCTTTTTGCAGGTCATCTTACGTGTCAGTTCTCACAATCGTGGCGTTTTCTATGGAGAGGTATTTGGCCATCTGTCATCCCTTGCGCGTCTATTCAATGAGCGGTCTCAAAAGACCAACGCGCTTCATCCTTGCGGCCTGGTCGATCGCGATGGTCTCGGCCATACCGTTCGCGATTTATACCAAGGTCAATTTCGTCGAATATCCGCCAGGTTAAGCAGATATATTTCTTTCCTTGCGTGATTATCGGGGCATCACGCGAATATATGTTCGATAACTAACTTGTATAGATTTTACATTTCTTTCTAATTACGTGAACACCCTGTCATTTTCTATTTTACTTGAATTACAATTATTTATTAGATATTTTTGAAGATTTCTTTGTCGAATTTTTTACTTCTAGAATTTTCTTTTTTGTATGCACAACAAATTTGAAGTTTTACAATATGGATTCTATTAAGAGTCTATCAATCAAAGTTTGTGATTATATTTACACTTTGAAATTTTTTATAAATTTATTAACAATTTTTATAAATTTATTTTATAAATTGCTATATGATATCATTAAATATTTTTCAGAATCTGGAAATTATTCGGCTGATTCGGCGATTTGCGCGATGCTTCTGCCCGATATGCCAAGATTTCCCCTTTATGAACTCAGTTCTATCGTATTCTTTTTGATACCGATGCTCATAATCCTTGTGGTATATACGAGAATGGGATTAAAAATCAAGAGCAGTACCAAAAAAACACTTGGTCCAATACCGGGTTTTGTTCATGGCGATTCTCGACAGACTCAGTCCAGAAAATCTGTCATCAGGATGTTGAGTATGATATTATCATTTTTACTTTTCTTCTAATAATTGAATTATAATAATAATTAAAGAATCAGCAAAGAAATTTAATATTACAAATATAAACTAAAAATTGAAACCAGTGTATTTTTAGTGACAATATTTTATCGCTTCTTTTTTAATTTTTAACATCAAAAGTCCTCATATAATTAAGCTTTAAAGCTTAAAATTATTCTTTATATATTATTTCAGGCGTGGTCGTTATCATGTTCTTTCTCTGCTGGGCTCCATTCCACGCCCAACGTCTGCTTTACATCTACGCACAAGATACCGATTATTATCCGGATTTAAACGAATGGCTGTATATTCTCAGTGGATGTCTGTATTATTTCAGCACCACCGTCAATCCTATTCTCTACAATTTAATGAGCATCAGATATCGCCAAGCGTTCAAACAAACGTTATGCTGTAGAACGAAGAGACCGACAAACAAAATCTTAATGGATAAAAGATCTCATCAGTCCAGACGTGATTCCATAAATAAAGTTCGCGATCGAAGTATTATATGTTCTATTAGGTATGGATTTGAAGTTTGAAATTCTTAATACCACCGATTTGAAACTGGTATATTTAGAAATGAAGTAATTAATGATATTTTTTTTTTATGCGAAAAGTATGTTCTATATTAGTAATATAACAAATGATTTTATATATTAAATGTTTATTTTATATTCTAGTAAAAAACATAACGTTATAAAGTCTCGATCTATATTTTATTGAATGCTTCGCGTAGATTATATCGTAACAAGTTTATATCTTTTCTTCAGGCATAGCGTTGCTCAAGTCAAAGAGATATTCTGTTTTACTTCGAGCAGTCAAGAAAATACCAAGGATAGAAATAGCGAAAATACAAGCAGCTTTCCTCAAAACGCTTACTTGTTACAAAAGAAAGATTCATCCTCGACGTTTCTCTTTGAACGAGGGCATTTACTCGTTCGTCAACAACTTAGCAACGAAAGCACAACGTCCACAAAAAGATCGGAAGATACGATTTCCATAGCTAAAACCAATCTGTGATCTATCTTCATTAGTTGCATTAAAACATATGTAGCGTATAACATTGTAAATAATTTGTTTGAACTATTGATTATAAGCGTTAAAAGAATTTTATAACATTGTATAACATTGTAAATATATATACAGGGTGGTCCTCGTAACGGTCGCCACGATTTTTAAGGCACTTACAATAATCTGACATAAAAAAGTTATAAACAGAAATTTATCAGTTTCTAATCGGCAACAAATTGCAATAATAAAAATTGACCAAACATTTTTTTTCCATAAAAAAGCAAGGTCATCTTCATTTTTTTAAATGGAACCCCCCTTTTTTATTGCATATTCTTGTAGCTTATCTCGAGAGCTTTCCAAAACACTATAATAAAGTATTTTTTCATTAAGTATTTTTTGAGTTATTTTATATTTTAATCTGACATATTTTGATATAAAAAATAAAATATCTCGTAAAATATTTAGTTTTCGATAATCTTACCGTAATACTTTTATGTACAGAATAATGAGACAAATCAATTAGTGTAAAAAAAATAATTGTTTTTAAGAAAAAGTATGTAATTATTTACAATGTATTTTTTTAAACAATTATTTGTTTTTTCTTTACACTAATTGATTTGTCTCATTATTCTGTACATAAAAGTATTACGGTAAGATTATCAAAAACTAAATATTTTACGAGATATTTTATTTTTTATATCAAAATATGTCAGATTAAAATATAAAATAACTCAAAAAATACTTAATGAAAAAATACTTTATTATAGTGTTTTGGAAAGCTCTCGAGATAAGCTACAAGAATATGCAATAAAAAAAGGGGGTTCCATTTAAAAAAATGAAGATGACCTTGCTTTTTTTTGGAAAAGAAATGTTTGGTCAATTTTTATTATTGCAATTTGTTGCCGGTTAGAAACTGATAAATTTCTGTTTATGACTTTTTTATGTCAGATTATTGTAAGTGCCTTAAAAATCGTGGCGACCGTTACGAGGACCACCCTGTATATAACTAACTATCAATTATAATATAACACAACTAAATTTTATATTATTTATTCTAGAATAAACTTTTACACATCATATGTACCTCTCTCTGATATTTATTTAATTTACATGTACAAAACCTCTGTGTGTTGTGTATAATATAAATATTTAATTTTAACACGAGGATAATAATTGCTTCCTCATAGAGGAAGCTTTGTTTTTTTATCTGTGATGAGCGATTATCTTCATATAAAAATTTTTACATGTTTTATATCAACGCAATATTTAATAAAGATGAATTTATATTTATAATAGTTTAAATAAATGTTTAATAAGACATCACTGTGTCAAGGTACAATTCGGCCCAATTTATCAACAGTGATATTATCAGTTTATTTCTGTTTAATTGATTTTTCATATATAACATATAGTTTTTTTTTGCATGTATAAAATATTATTCTTCAAAGAGACAGAAAAAAATTCAATAAAATTTTAATAATATTATTATATTATTATATAAAATTATTATATAACGTTATTATATAAAAAATTTTAATAATGATATTATATGCTCGCGCGGGAGCATAATGTGCAATTAATATTTCTGTAAGAATATTATCTATATAAGTAAATATAAAGATTTTTTCTTATTTTTTTTTCAAAATCCGCATGCTGAAAAATCCGCATGCTTAAAGCAGCTTAAGCTTTGTAAGATAAAATGATGAGGAAGCAATGTGCAAGTTTCTAATTTGCACAACTCTACTTGTTTTTCAATTTTAATATATTAGTTTAATCATCCAAGTTTTGTGAGACATATGCGGCAATTTTCCTGCATTATGTCAAAGTGATTACGTATTTATTTCGTTTTAAATAAGATACGTATTATATGCATAATGAATATCTTTGTCCTCTTTTCCTCTTCTCGATATCAACAAGGACTGAGACAATATTCAATGCGCAATTATTTACACGTTTGTAGCTTTCAAATCGCGCAGACAAAGCGTAAATAATATGTATGTATGTATATGTGTGTGTGTATGTGTTTTTGCATGTGAGACGGTCGCTGTGTAAAACAACTTAAAATATAAAAAGCGGTATAAGTTAATATATATAATCCGTCCATTCTTGTCGTTTATATATTAAGGATAATTCGGATCTCAAAGGTAATTCAAGCAGAGAAGTTCCTTAAAGAGTTTCTGCTCTAGTTAGAATTTTAGTATCATCAGACAACCCGGCACAACTTGATTTTATTAGCTTCAACTTAAGTGGACTATTATAGTACTTACAAACTACAGCAAAGCAATTTGGATAATGGGACATTTTAAATAACATTAACTTGTATCGTTCGCATATTTTTGTTGCAAAAGAAACTATGCTGGTCGTTTGAGAATTATTGTAATGAAAAAAGTTTTATTGATATTTGTGCTTTGTTTAATGACAATATGACAATTTAAAAACAATTACTGCATTTTTCATCGTTTATAACTCAAAACCAATCAATACTTTAATATTTTTTGTTAAAAAAATCTCGGTTTAAAATTAATCAAGAAATCCGTAAAAATGCATTTTACCTTAAGATAAATCTTATATATTTTTCGAATCTAAAAAAGTATCGAAGTCATTATAATAACAGAATTTGAGAACATGAATAAACAATAAGATCCTGATCAGGAATAATTTTGTGGTTATCTCATCCTGAATTTTTCTTCAGATCAATTCTTTTTCCGCATAATGTACTTTTGTCAGCATTTCCGCAAATGTTAAAAGATGAGATAAGAATCGTTTTATTAAATCCCGTGGAGAGTCTCTGTCGACATTTTTAGCACTGATATCAAAAGCTTTCTTGAAGCAGGAAAGTAACTCGCAGAATAAAATGTTATTTGTTCATATTCTCAATTTTGAAAAGTACTTTGTGATCACTATTTGGCGACCACTATTTAGATATTATCACAGTTTCAAAGTTTTATTAATGTTTCGTGATGATCATAAAATGTTTTGTACGATGAGAGAATCTTTGTGGGATTAATTAAATAATTAAATATAAATAATAAATAATTTAATAATTAATAATGAAATAATTATATAGGCATGAAGAAGAAAAAAATTAAATTAAAATTTTATGGAAGTTTAAAAGAAATCGGCTTTAAAATCTGAGAAAAATTTTTTCTTGTAGGATAACAAAGGACATACATTTTATGATTTCATATTATCTCACGTAATATTAATTAATGATTTCGTAATATTTTCATTTAAAACTTAAGATCAAGAAAAAATTTTTATAAAGTTTTTCTCTTAAAGTTTCTTCTTCAAATTCATTTCGAGAAGTACTGTAAAGACTTTGTCAAGGAGTACTGTAAAGACTTTGTCAAGGAGTACTGTAAAAAATATTTCTAAAAAGACTGTACCGAAGAAGTTCGTTAAAAAATTCATTTTTTCATTTGAAGCAATAATTTTTCGAAAATGCAAAGCTATAAAATGTATTCTCGCGAGAGCCATAAAAGCAATTGTTCGGCTATAAATTATCTGCAATAGCAGAAATGTCAAGTTGCGCACGCGATTGCTATCAATTTCTGTCGTCTTCGAGAAACGCAGTCTATCTTTCTATATCAGCTACAGGATTTGTGACATTGCACCGAGACGATGACTTTTATTCTTTGCAGTGACACTCGCAGCATCCACTACGTCTGACATAAATAAACGTTCTACGCGCGGGAATTCGCGTAGAATATGCCAGATGTTGGCGAAGTTTCAGAAATGACATAACGGTGAATAGTATGGACATGGACTAAAAAGCATTATAATGTTCGCTAAATGTTTAATAAAGTTATGTCTGATTTTTAACTAAAATTTCAATAAAAGTTATTGATAAACTACGTATATTCGTAAAACTTCAATAGCATTTCTGTGTACTTGTGTTCCACTGGAACTTAAACTTACAACTCGCGTTGCGAATTAACTTAATTGCTTCAAAACTTGGAAAATGTAAGAATTAAATGTTAACGTTTGAAAATATAAAACGGCATTTTAATGTAAAACATTTGCATATTTATTCTAGCAGAAATCTCAAAATATACATTAAAAGTATTAGAAAACATTTAAGAAATCACATTTTTTTTTTACATTTTCATAAAATATTTGCATATCTATTCTAATAGAAATCTTAAAGTGTATAATATGAAAATTAAAAAATGTTTAAAAATGAGAAAATGGTATTTTTTAAATGTACATTTGTAGAATTTGCATATTTATTCTAGTAAATATCTTAAAGTGTATTTTATCCTGAATGTTATCAGATGTTTGCACAAAATGCAACATGAGAGTTTGTCAAATTGGATTGTCATGTAAGTCTCTACAGTTATAAGAAACGGTCCCCTCAGTGTAGACTTTAAAAAGATTTTACTTACTTGCGACAGTTCAATTTGTTCTCCCATCTACACATTTCGGTCTCGAAAATCCTGAAGACACGAGCGAAATTGCATACGCGAAAATTTAGTGAATGTTAGCATTCTCTTTTTATATAAAGATGAGAAATAATTAATTCTTCTAACTTGTAAATTTATGCAATTGCGCAATTACGCGAAAGAAATTATTCGCTATAATTCTTGTTTTTACTCGATTTACTCAGGACACCAATTGCAAGTCGAGAGACCATAGCATGGCAATGAGATTTCTTTAAAGTAATGAACATGCGAAGAAGAGACGTTCTTTACATTAACAGTTCTTCAAGATCAATTATGGAAATTAGGAATTCCACGGCAAGCGAAATAACAGCGAGAGATGTAAGAGTGATAAGACTAGAATGGAAATTTATTTCGCCGGAAATACAGAAACGCAAAGATACTTAACATGTATAATTTAAACACTAGTTTAAATACTTCTTCGAATTTACTTAATATCATCATTAAAAACAAAATGTCGAGATTTCTGAAACTAAATGATGTTAAAAATCCATAAATCATGTTTAATGCAAGAAGTCTGCAAGAACCATGATTCGTCTGGAAGAATATTAGTATCAATCACTATAATCATCCGCAAAGTGATAGTAATAATTTGCGAGAAAATCCTGCAGTAAGTTAAGATAAGAAATCGCCAAAATAAGAATGACAAACAGCTTCAAACCGTGCAAGAAATCTAAGATAACCCACGCTACAAAAGGATAATTATATTTTCTTGCTGAAAGATATAAAATTAGACAGATAAAAACAATCCTTTACAGATAACAATTTCTTGAACTGTCTCGAATAATATATACTTTGAATCTCGTGAAATGTTATCTCTTCTACGAAATTAAATTTTCTCCTTATATCCCTTAAAAAATTTTACCATCTATTTTTTCGCACTAGTTTATAGGCCATATAGAGCTGTTATTAATTTTTTTAATGATTAATGTGGGTATCAAAGTATATTAGAAAAAAGAATTCTAAATAACTATTTTTTATAAAGAACATTTTTTTATATTTCAAAGTATTTTCATTATTTTTTAATTCTTTGTTCGTAATAAAAAAATGATTCGTTAGCTTTTTATTGCGCCTGCAAGATAGCAACATTTCTTGGATTTCTATGTTATAAAACATCTCATCGTTATCAAACATATCTAATTCGTTTTTGGCGATTTCTCATCTCGTGGATGATATCTAATGCAAATGTAAACATGAAAGGATAAATAATTATTTATCTTAGCGCGATATAATAGCTCTGCAAATATAATAACATCGCTTGCAATTGCGCAAATATTAGTACACGCAATTGCATTAGATATTTCTGCGATAATGTAGGAAACATCACAAAGTACAACAGATGTCTCGATGCAAATGTGGAAAAAGATACTCGTCACTGAAAGAGAGAGAAATTGCCGCAAAAACTCGCCACAAAAAATAGAATAAAATAAAAAATTTCTAGATGTACCACTAGTACATTTCTAGATGTACCAGATGTACCATATATTCTAGATGTAACATTTTATTTCTCTTAGAAACAACCTCATTATACTTCTGTCGCTTCTTCCTTAGGTTTTTACATTTCTCCAGTCTGATTAATTCCAGAAAGACATTGTCGTGAAAATTTAATACATGTTTATATAAAAGTGTTGAAACATTATAAAAGTTTCTTTTAACAACGAAATTTCACTGTAGTCATAAGACAATTCTAAACAAATGTGCGTAATTTAAAAAAATAATATCTTTATGAAGATATTATTAAAGAAATTGCGATATAAAGATATATTTTTAAAACAGATCTATTATAAATTAACGTGCATAATAAATCCATCCATTCTTAAAAAAGGCATGTTAAATTGATACTCGCAAATATTGTTGCTTCTTTTTCGCGATGCTGATTGATTATCTCGACACTGCGCTGTGCATTACTTCATATCAATAAAAGGCTGTCATGACTAAGCCGCGCATTCGAATATTAAATATGTGTGTATAATTTTAATTTGATATAAAATTAAATTGATTTTGAAAAAACGGGTAACTAGTTAATATCTAAATAATTTTATAAATATGTGTGTGTATGTGAAAAAATTAACGCCGTTAATGATTAAAACTTCTTCAAATTCGAAAGAACAAGATTAAAATTATAAGAAAATATAATAATTATAATAGAATAGACTATCGCGTTTCGGAAATCACAATCTTTCGTATATTGTATAAAGATATATTCTAATATTGGAAAGAGTAGATTTTTTCTGGGTAGCACCCCACAAGATATAAAAGAAACTTTTAATTTTTATTCTTAATTTTTACGCTTCAACCAATATTGCAAGAGATATCTCGATTTTTTGTATGACATCTTGCAAAAATCTGACATGTATATTTATTACCGAGCAATCATATAAACGTGAAAGAATTAATTAATGCTGCTAATGATTAAAACTCTTTAAAAAATAAAAATATACGGACGAAACTCTAGGAAAATTATAATAAAATAGACTTCTGTTTCTCAGGAATCAATTCGTATGTCGTATCACGTATCAAAATATTTTTAAGTCCCGAGGGGAAAAATTTGAAGCCCATTTTTCTCTATTCTCTCAATTACTGCCCTTTTTGCTTCCATTTTATTCAAAAATGTTAATATAATAAATATATAAAAATTACGGTATCTCTTTTAGTCTGACTCTTCCCCTTCGACCTGTCCGGCATGAGTGACCCTACCGGTAACTATTAGCGTTTTCGAGTAAAACAAGTTTGATCGCTTTGCGAGCGATTAAACTCAATTTACTATAAATATACGTTTGACCAAAAATAGCTTTTAAGAGAATCTGAGTAATATAAATACATAATATATTAATGATATAACTAATATAAAGTACATCTCCCGTTTCTGTCGCTATTTTGGCTTCAAAGCATAAGATTTTTTGCCCTGATTAATCGATCAAATGCTTATTCGCATTATTTTATTGATTAATCAAATAATTCAAGTACTCCTAATAACCAAGACGGAATATATGACATTATTAATCGGTCTCAGAATGATCAAACTTGCTTTACTCGAAAACGTTATATGTTACCGCCGGCATAGCTCTTAGGTTCATTAGAGTACTCAAACCTCCTCACCCGGCAAATGCCTTCGTTAAGGTGGAGATACTATCGAGGAGGAAAATTTTTATTTTAATTTTCTTATAATATATAGTTTTCTATTAATATATAAGTTTCTTTTAATAAATAGGTTTTACAAATTTGTCAAATAAAAAATATAATACATAAAGAATTATAGATGTATATAATATATAATTACAAAATATATATACTATATAATTTTAAAATATATTACAAAAAATTTAAAAATGTGTTATACAAAGTATATTACAAAATGTGTAACAAAATATATTTTATAATTAATTCTATATGTCTAATATAGAGAATTAATTATATTACAAATATATATTACAAAATATAATACAGAGTTTAATATAAAATATAATTTAAAATGTAATACAAAATAATTTATTACACGAAAATGTCCGAAATATTCTTATAATGCAGAATTCATTAGAATTTAGATCAAATATAGTTGATAAGCAACGATTAATGCGATATTTATAATTAATGATCAACAGATATATTTATAATCAACATGCAATTATAAAGCTTATTAAGTTTTATTATATAATGCAAATAATTATGACCAAAAGAGTCGTTAATAAAATTAATGATCGTTTTTCAATTGTAGAAAAAAGTATTTAAACTACTGGCGCATTTTGCGTAGACTTTTAAAGAAAATATAGACGAGGAAAGATAGACAAAACTTCGATGTAAATCAACGATTAAATCACAAGATAAACCGCGATTTAAAATTTGCGAAAAAACGCGACGAATAAATAAAGTGACGATAGCCGTAATACTTGAATTTTCGGAACGATTGGATAAACGATATAATTACTATATATTTAAACAAAAATATTTTGATGGACATTTGGAGCGGTTTTTTTAATCGCGTCTGTAAAATAGGATATTTGTGAATATAAAATCTAATGCTCGATTAATTTTCAAATGCGTGATTTTATGAAAATTTCGCGATTGAAAAGAAGATATATGTACCGTTTCGCGGAGGATTAATTAAACAGAATAAAATCTTAAGATACCGTTATAAAAAAACTGCGTTATCACCACATTCAGGGAAGGATAACTGGCTCAACAATTTGACCAGATCAAGGTCCCTCCACCAGATAACACGCCGGTTAATATCCGACAAAGACAAGAACAATCCTAAAGATGGAGAACGATCAACTTCTTGCTTCTACATCGGACCCCGTAAGATCAATCCACAAAGAAAAGTTAAGTGATCCGTTGAATATCAGGGGCCCCGCTGTAGGAGGGAACGAATTCCGGATCTTCCGAACTACTCCCAATAGCAATGATTTCGATAACGAATCAACAACTGTTACCATTGTCATTATCTTCAATTCACGAGATTGAGATTCGCGCGAGAAAAATGTGTTCTTCCATTATTAAGAAATATATCACTTTATTGAAAAATAAATGGACATAACGATTTTTATGGAAATGTGGTTACGAACGATTATATTTGTGGATAATGAAATACATGCATTTTTATCGTAGCTTGTATTAAATGTGCGAGTACAAATAATTCTAAGGTACCAACTGCTCGAGATGAATCAAACCCGATAACAACAAAATTAAAAAAATTTAATTTGAATACTTTGCAATATATAAAATAAATCAAAATAATATCAAGCACAATTAATTCTAAGTTATAATTAATCTCTTTTTGTAGCATTTAAATACATTAATTTGACGATATTTCACTGATATCGGGGTACCCATTTGATTTGTCTCGAAGTTTTAAAGTATACGCACATTTTACGTTCTATTCATACATAATATTTTGTAACATAATATTCAAAAAAAAGTGTAAAATTTTTATAAAATAGTGTGTTAATTTGCGCATGTATTTTATTATATATATAAAATGGTATATCTAAAAACTATCCAAGGCGCACCTAGAATGGCAGGATGTCCAATACCTGCAAATGATTTCTTAAAAGAAATCACAAAAACTAATGTTAATATCCTCAGTGCCTAGAAATATTTTTTTCAGAAAAGAACAAAAATTATATTAATTAAAAATTAATTCATAAAATACATTCGTTCGTAACCATAACGTTTTTCGAAAAAATCAATAGAAACGGGCAAACTGATTACAATTTAAAATTACTTGAAAAATAGAAATTTATACACAATAGCTATATCCATGTTTAATTTACTATTAAGTCTTTTTAGCATTAAAACAATAATAATACTAATATTAATAATGATAGAAGAACACTTTTAATAAAGAGGAAGAAAAATATATCTTTCCTTCAAATATACTATTTAAATTAATTTTCTGATTTGGCTTCGAAAAAACAGGTCATGTAACAGTCGTCGTTGAGTTACTACCAAAACCATCGCTTTCAGAAATCGCCAGGGAAACCTCGGTTTAATTCCAATCCTGCAACGAAAACCCCCTATTTTCAACAGGGCACCGAATTAGACATCGCGGATAGATCTTACAAGAACCGACAAGAAATAATTCTCCACGATGAAGATTGTTTCGACTCCTCGCCGGTACGAACCACGCAACATTACTAACGTTTACCTGACGAGAGGGACAGCGATAAGGCCTCTTAATTAAGACAGCGATCGCGTCCAAGAACGTGGAAAGAACGCAGTGGTGTTCTCGCGATGTAGTATATTTAATTTATATTTGACGAATATTTAATTCCGATACGAAATTCATAAATATTAATCAAATCAAAATCATGAAATTCGGGATAATTTACTCGCAATTTTGCAATGTCGAAGGCAGTTGTCAAATTTCGTGAACGAAAAGCTAATATTCCGCGTCGCGTTGCGCGTGCTAATTATTATGTTGCCGCCAGTTACCTATGAGACCATAATTTTATGCTCGTTTATAGTCGTGAGACATTATATAACAGTTTGTCATGCATCGTTTTAATAAAACTTTACTTTAATTAATCTAATGCCAAGTTATCAATCAAAATTAATTAATTGAAATAATAATATATAATCTTATAATAATATCTAATATTATTTATAATATGTAATTTATATTAAAATAAAATTAATAAAACATTTATGTGTCTTATATAATTTAATAGATCGATAATTTGGCTTTACATCAATTAAAGCAAAGCTTTCATTGAGATGATAATATAGATGAATGGGCTATGAAAAATTAGGATAAAATTGGCGCAACATAAAAATAAGTTATTCCTATTTTATATAATTAATAAAATTATTAGCGCCTTCTTCATTAAATAAATTAAATAAAATTTATCAATAAAAAAAAATATTTTATATCCTTTTTTGGATAAATTTTTGCTTTAATTTATACTTCAAATTATATCTGTAATATGTTTTAATGCATATTTAAAAAATCTATTGAAAGCTTGAAATTTAATTTAATCTATTCTAGCCCATCCATTTTGAGGCAACGGATCTATTTATTATCTACAATCTACATTTATATCTACAATATCTACGAGAATCCGTTATCTCAAAATAAAATAAAGTTCATCACTCACCGGCACTGATGCGCAACAGCGAAGTCGTTGGTCTTGAGGCTATGTTGTCTGTAACATACAAATATAAAATCCAAATTATAGCAGCGTCCGAAATATAATTAATATTTGGTGCAGAATATTTTATATCCGATGCATACAATACTAAGAAACTCTATATAAATATGAAACAATTTTATAAATTTTGAAAAGACTATTTCTTTTAATAATGGAAATATTTATCGGGCTTATCTAAAAGTCTTTCTTTCTAATTTTCTCTCGTTTAATTCATTCAATAATGAGATTGAATTAATGCGTGTACGCGATTTTTAACGACCAATATACAAATAATACTCACCCTTAGGTTGCTCCGCTGGTGCAGGATGCCTTTCCTAGGCCTCCTCCTCCTCTCAGAATGTCAGGGTCGCTACGTTGATCTGCAACATGCAAATAGAAAATCCAAATTGTAGCAGCGCTCAAAATAATTAAAATATTTTAAAAAATTAATTATACGCATTGAATTTTATATTCAATGCATATATTAATAAACAGATTAATAAAATAATTTTATAAATTTTGAAGAAAATACTACTAATAACTCTAATAATTCCATATAAAAATTATAATCTAAAAGTAAAAACTTTTACAAGATTATAGCTTTCATCTAAAAATCTGTTTCTTTAATTCTCTCTTGTTTAAATCATACAAATAAAAAATCAAATTACGCGATTAATTGCTCAATTGCTCGATTAATTGCGCAATTGCTCGATTAAATTGTACGTACGCAATTAATAAATAATTAATATACAAATAACAAATTACTTACCACAGGGTTGCTCCACCGATCGGTGCCCGATGCCTCTCCTAGGCCTCCTCCTCTTCTCGGGTTGATTCACACGCGCGATACTTTAAACGGCACTCCCGCACTTTTATTAAAAGATTACTTCCGCACTTATACGCGCGATACTTTGAACGACACTCCCGCACTTTCGTATTTCGGTACGATCGAACCCCGCGTCACATGAGAATTACACTTCGAGTCGACAAGTCGGGAATTCACCGATTACTTCGAGCAAAGGTTAAGCGGAAGCGGAAGAAAACGAAATCGATTGATGGAATCGACGCGAATGGGGTTCGCTCGACTCTTGGTCCGCGCCTGCTCCCATCGAGGGCCGACTCGAACTTCATTAGGAACGATTTCATACGAACCACCAAGTCTCTATCATACAGACTGAGCCGGGTTTATCGTAAGGCTGAGAGACGGGTCGAGAATGAAGATACCCACCTCCTTAAGTGCTAACAATCTAGATCACTCAGAAAACGGGAGATCAACTTCTCTAGCGAGCGAAAATCGAACCTAATTAATACAGCCAACTCCTCAAATGCCAAACATGTTAGTATTGCTACAATGTGCTGTTAGACGGTACAAGAGAAGGGACCCATGAACGACGATTCCAAAACAATCGACCGAACTCTAACCGATTCGGGCCGAACCGTTTGTCGGAGCAGAACGTGCCCTCAACAACCGATTCTCGAACCGAAGTTCAAGATTAACCGCGCGAACATGCATCTATACTATGCACGAACATACGTTGCTACGCGGCCGGCATTCACCTCAGCCGCGATACTGAGGCGTTTTAACGTTGCGCCTACATTAATATATTAAATTTATTAATACATAAATATTTATATAATAAATAATATTAATATAGTATTAATATTAATTGATATTAATATAAAATTAATTATATTAATAGGTATTAATATATTAAAGATTGCAACGCTGAGAGACATCCCATTTAGTCGGCAACGAAGTATGATCCTCGAATCGTGAAAACGGGATAGAGGTCCAACGCGAAGACGCGACGACGCGAAAATGCGAAAACGCGACAACGCGACGCATCGTTGCTCGTGCGGCACGATGACGGCAACGACGACGCACTAACGTGCGTTCAACGCATAAATGCGCGTGCCACATATGGGCCATTGTGCGACTCGTGGCAATGCTGTACTGACACGCGACGCGAAAGACGCGAAAGCCGTCCGCGGCACGATGACGGCACCGACGATACGACGAGCCGTCCACTCGTAAAGGATTAATTATTAATTTTATCAAATTATTTTCCGATACTTGTCATGATCGCGTTTAGGAAATTTAACGGAGTATCTCGCACTGTTACTATATTGCTCGAGTGTCGCCGTGCGAATGATAATACAAAAGGAATTTGAGTGTCTCGCCCCACTACAGAGTCTATTCAAGTATCGCTGTATGAATGATAACAAAGCCGTGAACAATAGCGCGCCAATGTTTACGTCGCCAAGGCCGAAAACTATGTTATTGATAATTCGCAGCTGAAAATATTTTGCGTACTATGACGTATATAGCGAAATATTAGATTATATAAATATTTTAAATTATTTACTTAATAAATGTAATAATATTACGGAACTTATCGTTAATTACTCGGACATGCGATTCAATTATTTTATTGCGCGTTCTCAATCCGAATCATATTTAAATCGTCGAAAAGTCGAACGATAAAGCATCGGACAAAATATAATTAAATTTTAAGTATTTTTAAAGAAATAATTATTGCTCATATAAAGAGAGAGATCGCGACAAAACAATAATTTACAATTTTGATTCCTGTCACTTTGAGATTTATCGTTGCAATATAATTACGTATTATTTCAGGTAAAAGATAATTAATTATTAATCTTATCAAATTATTTCCCGATATTTGTCGCGATCGCGTTTAGAAAAGGAATTTTATAGAGTGTCTCGCTTCACTACAGTTCTATTCAAGTGTCTTCGTATGAATGATAACAAAGCCGTGATACGTAAACAATGTTAACGCGCGTCAATGTTTACGCCGCCAAGACCAAATACCATGTTAGGTATTGTTCTAATTCGCTGCCGAAATATTTTACGTACTATAAAATATATATGCGAAATATTAAATTATATAAGTATTTTAAATTATAGATCAATTATTTATTAAACGATACACATAATGTTTCAGCTTATGTAGGAGCTTATCGTTATATTAATTATTCAATTTTGCGATTTGATCGTTTTATAGCATGTTCTTAATCCAAATTATATCTAGATCGAAAAGTCAAATGGTATCAGCATCGTGGATATAATATATTTGACTCTATGTGTTGTTAAAGAAATAATTATTGTCCGTAAAGATCGCAACGAAACCATAATGTATAATTTGGTTTTTTATTACTTTAATTCTTATTTGATTAAATGAATAAATTACAAAATATGTGATTCGAGATCTATCATCGCGATATATATATGTTGTTACACACAAAATAAATGGCGCGCGTAGCGCGCGTTTATAGTGTTCTAGTAATAATAAAATAACGCATCTATATCGTCGTTATTCAGAAATGCAAATATATGAGGCATAACCGAATAAAACGAATAAAATAGACATAAAATTATATGATTTAAAAATAAAATTGTCCGATTATGTAAATAAAGAAATAAAAAGAAATAAAACTGCTTTTTATAGATTTTGTTGTCTTTTTTATAGGTCTTTTTGTATTTTCCTTTAATAAAATATACAAGCAGTTAAATTTAATTTTTTAAGTCTTTTTTCATTCTTATTTTTTACAATTTTGTTCTAAACTAAATGTAGAAAAGCGTATATTTTAATAAAAAGGAAAGATATAATTTGGACAGAAGTTTGTTGCTTTTTTGTTTCGGTGGATGCGTCGCATGACAAATTTCAGATTATGACAATAATTAGACAAACATGATAAATTCCCTTCATATAAAATGTAACCTAAATTACGAGATTCGTAACCAATGTATCCCGAACAACATTCTTTCGGTCGAGTGTATCGAAATGTTGCGCGAGTAATTTCCACGAGCGACGCGGTGAAATGATAAATGTGACTTTTATACAATTTTTCGCCTGCCTGAAAAAAGTGATCGTCCTCGTTATAGTGCAACCCCTTGCGACGATCATAAAATGCTTGCTACCAATAGTGATCGCGCAGTTAAAGGGACCGAAAGCTCTAAAATGGGTAAGGACTAGGTGATTTATAACTAAAGGATCCTCCGTTGAAAATGGTCTGTTTGATCGATCCCGCTTTCTCTTTGCAGGCGAAACGTTCTTTAGTCTTAGAACCCCTTCTATCCTATCTCGTATAAAATTTTCTATCTACATGGCATGAATAAGGACAAAAATGAAGAAACGTTAATTCGACTTTTCGTTATCGTTGTCGTGGTAAGCATTAATTAATTATGCGAATACAATAAAAAAGTAAAAACAATGCAAAAAAGTAAAGAAAACGTCCGACAATAAAATGTTATAATCGCTTGCATTGTATATTCCAGTGTGTTTAACGATTCCTGTTTTTGCCCGTATTCATCCACTGTGGCATACATAAACATACATGGCAACTATAAGAGAATTATAAATTAAATCTCGCAGCAAGTTATTGCTTATAAAACTTAATGGTCAGCAAATCGGTGATACGTTTCGTTGATCAATAATAATCTTGAATAATATAAAAATTAGAATTTTGCATAATTACACAGTCGAGCTAACGACGAATATTTGCCAAATTGCTCGGCCAACTTATCAAAACTAAAATTCCATTGTGCATTGTTATGTGAAGATTGATTTTAGAATTTACCAGTGAGTACGTAAATCTCTTGTGATGGTTCATAATACCGGCATAAATCTCTTGTGACAGTACATAATACAGGGATTAACTGAAATGTGCAAAATGTAATGCATTTGTGTGCATATTGCATCACACTCTTTCGGTTTGCAGATTAGAATACACATTGTATTCTATCGATCGATGGTGTTACATAAATATAAAAAAAATGACGCACTGCAGGTGCACTATTTATATGTAAAAAGCCGAGAATGCAACGTAATTGCAGGCTTAAAATGCCATTCTTTGTAAAAAATTAACATTTTAAGGAAGGTTTTTCGTTTATGTAGCAATCTTTTTTTTCTCGACAATTCAGATTTTGTCGGTTAAATCGAAAAATTAGTTTGCATATTTAAAGATTTTAATGTTGAACTGCAAGATATATATAGACAATTAACAATATTGCATAGAATCCATCAGTCTTATCAGCTTGAGATAAAGTTTCAACATAATTGTACAGTTAAGCGAGCCTGGATATTATTTTAATGTCATAAAAGAAACAAAAGGGGAAAAAAGGAAACATTTATAATTCGAGTTTTATCTTACATACATATATACATAACAATATTTTTACGTTAAATCCAACCTTTCTTTCTTTAAATCGCTCGTAAAATACGAGATTCATCTTGATATTAAACCCTATAAGAAAAATGATAAATCTGCTAAAAGGCACGTAAATATTAGAAAATAACATTATAGGGCAGGGCATTTCGAAAAAGCAAAATGTCACGGAACACTATCTTTCGCGTAGTTATTAGTATTATATAAAGTTTTTTATATTTTTTTATGATACCGCATTTTCCCTTTTACTTTCTAAGAATTGGCAATTTATCCGCTTCACTAGTCAAAGCATAAGTCACGACATAGCAATCGTATGATATTGATCTTTCGCAGTTCGTGTTTTACTTTTACTTATTCGGCACAATATTTCTGCTACTGGAATGCTACGTCAAAACAACGAGATTGCCTCTCACGAGAAGTACATATTGCCCTTGTCATTACTATCAAGTGCATCTGCCAGAAGAGGCGATGGCACTACGCAACGAAAGAATGTCCTATATTTCAAAAGACATCTTGAGACATCGCCGGATGAACGCGATTCGTTTTACAGTTGACAAAAAGCCTGGTAATAGCAAAAAAAAATATCGATGGAGAATCGATATAGCTAGAGAACCGCCCTTCTTTACTTTGACACTTTACAAAACCATCGCATCCAATACCAATCTTCATGTATCTTCCAGGCTAAGAGCTTCCAAATAAAATTTAACATTTCTTGGCTGACGGGAATAAAATTAGAATATCCTTCGCGTTGAAGTGACTTTACTATTAATCAATAGAAATGGGTTCTTAATGCAAGATGTTTGGTTTCCAAATTGGAGCTGATATTCCAGGCACGTGCGACAGGATTCACATGATAAACCTAAGATATTGACGACTCGATTAAAGGTGAGAGCCGTCATACAGTTTTCTTCCATTAATTTTACTTGGGGCATATTTTTGGAATAATCGCACTATATAAGAAAAAAATTATTTAAGATTCACTGCGTATTCTAATAACAAAAATTAAAGCTATAATTAAAAAATGTTGGTGTTCACGCTTTTTTAATTAATGCAATTCCTTTTTTATTTTCATTTTATTTATAGACTCCTAAAAAATATGAACTTTAGATGTTTAGTTTATAATAGATTGAACTATAATCTTTTTACAGTAAAGTTAGAAAAAAAATTGTACATACTACGCTGCGAATAAGAAAATAATATTTAGATTATATCGGTGATCTCGTGGAAATTCTTGTGTAATGTACGCTGACAGCTCAAAAGAAGAAATTTGCTTGAACGCATTGAGCGGTTTGAAGATGAATGGAAAAATCGGTCGTGCATGTAATACAGGTATTTCTCCGGTGGGGCAC